>JAOXJP010000016.1:5967906-5980343 GCA_025762735.1 Platanus orientalis
ATTAAAAGAATTTCCGTTGCATATTGATTAAAAGAAAATTAAGTAAATTAAATTGGGGCTGAATAAATTATTTAAAAGGAATAATTTATGTAAAAGAAATTTTAAATATTTTATAAAGATCCTATTCACCCCCCCTCTAGGATCCATTTCGGGAATTTTAGTCCTCAACTATGTAGGTCATCGCTCTCTAGTAAGTGGCACTGACATTCTTTAATCCAAAAGGCATGACCCTATAACAAAATATCCTAATTGGCATTTGGAATGCTATGACTTCTTCATCCTTGGGAGCCATTTGGATCTGATTATACCTCGAGTACCCATCCATAAAAAAAGCACTTTGTACCCCATTGTGTCATCCACTAGTAATTCAATGAAGGGTAATGGGAAGTCATCTTTTGGGCAGACACTATTGAGATCCCTATAATCAATACACACCTTGATTTGCCCATTTTTTCTTTTGTACAAGCACGATGTTGGCAAGCCATTGTAGATATCGGACCTCACTGATAAACCAGGCCTTAAGCAATTTATCCACTTCCCCTTCTATTTTATTGGCAATACCATGCCTAGCTTTACATAGATGCTATTTAATGGGCCACTGAGAAGGATCAATGGCAAGGCGATGCAATGCTATATTAGGATTCAATCCTGCCATCTTGGAATAATTTTATGCGAACACATCCTGATTTTCTTTAATAAATTAGAGGTAGTGTGTCTTCTCTTCTAGGGAGAAGCGAGCACTGATAAAAGTGGTCATCGGTTCCCAGATTTACTTCGACCAAGTCATCGACCATCGCTTGGCCTCCATCTTCAAGTTTCGGATGTGTGGGCATCACTTGTCCTATAACAAAGTCTTCAAAGGATTGTAGTTGTGCTTCTACAAACAGACACTTAAATGGGGCATCTTCTAGTAATTCAATCCCGTGTGTCATTATCATGTGAGAAGAGACTTTAAGCTTGGTGGGTTGCCAAATTAGGCCTCTTTTGTCATATTTGTTCTTAGAAAGGAGGACTAGACACTCAAACCTTGAGTCAAAACTTTCTTGCCTTTATATGAGTACTTCCATTTCCCTTGATGGTCGAAACCGCAACTTTCGAGCCATTCGGGAGTTAGTTTAATGTGTGGCAACAAACTATATGGATACCTGAGTTCTTTTTCTAATGTAATACTTGAATCATCTTGTAATTGGATAGGACCTTTGAGGAAGAAGATAGTAGAGGATCGATAAGAGTTAATCCGTGACCTTGACAATTGTGCCAAGGGGAGAACAAAATCCAGTGCCTTATATTAGGTAGCAATCCAGTTTTACACCTGATAGCCTCGATAGCGTGCTAAACTTTAAATTTCCATGGCTTTGTATTATGACTTGTTAGGTCTATGTATTGTCAATGTCCATGCACAAAACAAAGTGTGTACATGTAGTGGTCATCTATATAGGACTTTACGATGTAAATTGTATATTCATGTAAGTCCAAGAAGAGAATCAGGGAAAGATTCAAGAATATGGACTCAAAGCTGGAATGACCATTCCAAAGAAGGTCAAGCATCATAGAAGAATCTCAAGTCTCAAGCTATCTCAAGGAAGCCAACACATCAACTCCAAGCATAGAAAGGTAAAACAGGTATATGAGACCAATGGTAGGTGTGTGTGTGCTCACGAAACCCCAAGATCATGGTTAACCCTAGGAATCACATAGAAGACTTAATTAAGGTCTAAATGAAATGCACAAAGAGTCCATTGCTCAAAAGAATGAAAAGGGCTTGCTAGGGAAGAAGTGTTTATGCTGACTAGTGCTGTCTAGATTAGTAAATTTTGAGGCAACTTTCAAGGACTTACTAGATTACCTCAATAAGAATTAGACTACAATCCATACATGTATGGAAATATCTAGAAGTCTACTTTCCAATAAAAAAAATGGCGAAGGATTATGAGTTTTCTAGAGAAAGTTACAGCCATTTTATCAAGAGGTGTCTGTGCTGAAAACCTAAGAGCGCGGTCACCCGCGAGCAGTGGCGGTCGACTACCGAGGGGTACTGGCATCAACCACAACTCGGGGCTGCCGATCACAGTCCCAACGGTTAGAATTTTGAATGTTACTTTTTGGCCGTTAGGGACTAGGGAAGGCCTTGGCTCACCTATAAAGACTTGGGACATGTCCCAAATGAATCAAGAACTCTCCCATTACTCCTTTATGTCAAATTAATCATTCCATTCATGAAAATCATTTGAAAACCCTCTTTACATGAGGTGTTCTTGAGCTAGATAGGAAAATCATCAAAGAAGAGAGCAACCAAGTCTTGGGAGTAAAAGATTGGATCAATCATCATCCAAGACTTGAAGAATAGATCTTGAATCTATCAAGGATCATTAGAGAGCAAGAGCCCAACTTGACAAATCTCATTGAGAGCTCTCTACATCGGTGTGAAGACCTTAGTTACGTTGACCTATTGAGAGGCTAAGCACCACTATCATTTACTTCATTTCCATCACTTGTGTACATTCGTCAGAGATACCAGATGAGGAAGAGTTCGCCAGAGACACCAAAATCGTGAGCACTTTCTGGAGACAACAAGTGCGAAGTCACCTCTACTGGAGACACTAGAGATAAGATTTTATTGATATACCTTGTAATAGTTTGGAAGTAACTATTAATAAAATCAACCTGCCCTGGAGTGGGCATTGGAGAGTGGACGTAGGCCGATGTGCCGAACCACTATAAACACTTGTGCCTTTGTGGTTGCATGCTTTATAGTTGTTCTTTAATTTCTATATCATAATTGAACATAAGTATTTAAGACTTGGTTTGAATTTACAACTTAGACTAATTAAGCACATTGCATATTTAGTTTGCAATCCATAGAGAATTGATTACCTAAGTGTTCATGTTTATATTGATTATGCAAAATTTCTCATTGCACTAAATTTCCATATCATATTTGAACATAAAGCATTTAGGCCTTGGTTGAACTTGCAAATTGGTTTAATCCTTAATATTAAGAAATACATTGAATTCGCAATTTGTAGATCACTTTAGGACTTCATTCAAAGTGATCACATTGTGAAAAATTTGTAGTGTTGTAGTTTGATTGCACCTTATCAGTATTTGTATATATCTTGATTGTGCAATCTATCCCAATACACTAAGGTTAATATAAAGGGTTTAATCAAGCAACCTTAGGGAACTTATCAACCCTGCTCCCACTCTGCTATAGGTAACACTATAGTGCATGACGGAGCCTTGTGGTCTATGATAAGTTCATAGAGAAGAGATTTACTTAAGCAAAATAATTTCCGTTACACATTAAGATAAAATTTAATAAATCAAAAGAGGGTTGAATAATATTTAAAAAGAACCAAAAAATTGTATATATCCTATTCACCCCCCTCTAGGATCATACCGACTTAAGAATTTCAAATTTAGCCAGAATAAGAGTAGAAATGAGGGAGTAGTTAGAATTGATAACTAAGAGATACTTCGGAGTGACCATTTTTGTCATCTTGGTTCAATCATGCACAAAGAGGGAGATATTGTAGATAATGTTGCTCATAGAATTAGAGAGGGATGGTTGAAGTGGAGAGGTACTTTTGGAGTATTGTGTGATAAACAGATACCACTAAAATTGAAGAGAAAATTTTATAAGACAACTATAAGATCAATCATGCTTTATGGAGCAGAGTGATGGACAACCAACAAAAAACAAGTACATAAAATGAGTGGCTGAAATGAGGATGTTGAGATGGATGAGTGGCAAGACCGGAAATGATAGAATTATGAATGAATCCATTCGTGGGAGTTTAGGTATAGCACCAATAGGTGATAAAATGAGGGAAAGTCAATTGAGATGGTTTGGTCATGTGCAACAAAGACTAGACTGCGCTAGTGAGGTGTGAGACGATGCGAGTTGATGGTACTAGAAGGACTAGAGGAAGACCAAAATTGATTTGGGTTGAAGTACTAAGGAGGCACATGGCAGCTTGTAATTTAACAACAGATATGACCCTAAGTAGAGCCGAATGGCCGAACAGAATTCGTGTAGCCGACCCCAAATAGTTGGGATAAGGCTGTTGTTGTTGTTTCTTGTCCTCCTAGTACCCACAAAAACAACAATAAAAGTGATGATCTTATTGGAGGTTTTGCTTTAGGCCAACTTGATGAAATATGGTTCTTTCTTAGGAGGGGTCTTAGATGCTTTGAAGTGCAACCATTGTATTATTTTCATCTTGCTCGTTCTAGATTTAAATACAGTGGGGAGCATAATCCTTTCTTTTTGTTGTGTACATAAATATCATCAGAAGTTGCTTACATGGTGGGTGGATTATTGAAACTAGAACTTATATCTTAGGAGGAAGAAACTTATTGTGTGACACAACAATTTGTGTGAGATCCACCGTTTAGAGCTCCATGCCCTTACTTGTCTTATTGATTTTATACACTCCATTGCTGGTAACCATAATTGTTATAATTTAAGCTAGATCCATTAACTTCCTCCTTGGAAGATTAAAAGTCTTCCTTGGTTCACAAGTCTTTCATTGGGTTTTGGATTTTTGAAGACTCTTTGACTACATTCATCTTGGACTTCTACATTCACCTTGATCTTCTACATTCACATTGGTTTTTGTTGCATTTAATCTTTTTCTTTATTATTTGTATTGAAATATGAAGTGTTTTCTATATACATGTATTTCATTTAATATGTTACTGGTTTGATACTTAGAAAGTCTAAAAGAGTTAATGTGAGTCCAAATTCGTTTCTATGATGTAGCCTATAAATACTACCTTGTATCTTGGCATTTTCAAGTCATTAGAATGAAATTTCAAGTCTCCATTAGCTACACAACAAAGTAGCTTTGTTTTTCTATGTTTGTTGGCATCAAGAGTACACTTATCTCTTGATTTTGTGTCCTTTTTCCTCCAAGTAGTTAGTTTCAATCTTATTCCCAGTGGTGGTCTGGGAATAAGATCAATTAAAGATCACAGTTGGGTGATGCTGTTTAAGTGGCTCTGGAGATTTGGAATGAAAAATGAGAGTTTATGGCATAGGGTGGTGAGTGCTAGATTTAGGGAGGTTTCTCCATAGAGTTAAAGGAGGTGCGGATCCGGCATGGTTGTGGGCTCTGGAAATTCATTCAGAAGGTGAAGAATAGTTTCTGGAAATTCATTTGTTTCAAAGTGGGTTTTGGGAGGGAGATTTGGTTTTGGGAAGATAGATGGATTGGTGATAGTCCTCTGAGGGATGGGTTTAGGAAGCTTTATTCGTTAGCCTTGGACCCTTTGGTTTTGGTTTGAAGTTTATGATGAGGAGAGTAAAATTTGGAGGTCGCGGTTGCGTCGAAATTTGAATGATTGAGAGATTAATGATTTTTGGTAGGTTGTTGGAGAGGCTTGAAGGTATAAAGCACAATCCTTCGATGGGGGATAGTTGGGAATGGGTCATTTTAAAAAAATGTATCTTTACCACTAAATTTCTTTATTTGGAATTGGGTAGCTATGGGTTCGTTCGTTCCCTCTCAATGGCATTTGGATCCTGGGTATCTCGTCAAAAGTGACTTTCTTTATGTGGAATGTCTGCTTGATAAGATTCTCGTCCTTGATCATCTTCAAAGTAGGGGTTTGAATTTGACAAATAGATGTGTTATGTGCCTAAATGAGGAGTCAATGGATCATCTTTTTGTTTACTGTGCTATAGGGCATGCAGTTTGGAGTTTTTTCCTTTCCCATCTTAATATTTGGTGGTTTTTTCCTTCTCACTTTTGTGAGCTAATCTTTGGTTGGTGGATCCGTGACTTGTACGGCTTACCATCAATCATTTGGCCTTATTTTTCGGGGGTTATTTGCTGGGGGTTTTGGAAGGAAAGGAATTCAAGAATTTTTCAAGGGAAGTTGTGGAGCTATGAGGAGATCCTCCTTTTTATCCATAATACCTTGTTGGAGTGAATCTCTATTAGGAATGAGTTTGATGATATGGAGTGGGATTCCTTTTGGTGTGAGTAGTTGTTTTGGGGGTGTTTTTGGTGGTTTTTCCCCCTTGTTCTTTGCTTTCTTGTTTTCTTCACCTTCTTGGTGAGGATCCACTTGTTTTCTCCCTTTTGTTCCTTTTTCGGTTTTTAATATAGAGTTTATCCATTTACCTAAAAAAAAATATGTTTTTTTTAGTATGTCAACACAATGTCAACATTATGCAATATTACATTGCGTAGTGGGAATATTTGCTCGACACATTGACATCATATATCATGTCAGCAAAACATTGGAGTTTTATAATGTAGTTAATGTTTTGTGTCGGTCCTGGTCGACATGGACATATGTCGGGCGACATATAAGACATTTCTAGACATTTGAAACCATGATTATAGGTGCATTTTAACTCACATTTCTCTTGCTTCTCTAAATCCTCATGTTACTCGTGGTGTGCATCTTTTAATTTTTTTGCATTGCCCTTCTCTTGACTCTTTTTCTTATTCATACCCTTGGCCACCAATGGTCCCCTTTTACTTGCATTTTGCAGACCATTATTGATAATGCCACTTATATGTTGTTAGATGGTAGAGGAAATGCTAGGACACCGTGATGATGCAGAGGTTTCTATTGCCATGCATTATTGCATCCTCTTTACTAAATTAGGGAGATTCAGGTCTGTTTGGGCTAAGTTCAGCCATTTAGAACCGAACTTGATTATAGATATGATTCAGGTTTCCTACCCAAACCTGGAAAAAATGCCAGTTTTTTCAGTAAATGACTGGGGTTGGGTTGGCATTCAATACAATGATCAAATTTCCAACCTGAACTTGACCACTTAATATTTGGGTTGTGTTATTGATGTGGACTACACAAAGAGACTTATGTATGTGCCCCTTACACAAGAGAGCCAGATTCAAGATGGTGTATTATGTGGGTTTAATTAATATTTTGTAAGGGGTGGGATAGTTTTGTAACAAGGTATTTTGCCAAGTGGGTAGTTTAGGATTTGTTTTGTATGAGGGTATGGTTGAAAATTGAAATAAGATTAAAGTCAAGGTCCAACTATGGGTTGTATGGGCTGGTTGTTCCATGTGGGATTTTTGTCTTCTAGTGGGTTGCTAATTTAAAAATTGGGCCCCACAATATATCTAGTCGATAGCCCCTTTTCTTTCCCTTGTTTTTAGTATTTTAAATTGTAGGAAATCATGTTTTAGAGAGTCCTAGCTTTAGGAAAGACTTGAGTCACAAGTCTAAAGTTTTTAGGAGTTTCTTATTTTAGAAAATATTAAGTTGTAAGTCTATAAATAAGGCACCCCTCCCCCTAACGATTTAGTCAATGAAGTGAAAAAAAATTGTTTGAATTTGGTGTGTTGGTTGTGGGCCCCCCTATCCCTCTCTCTCCTTGTCCTGGGTAAGTAGCCACAAGGCCCGCCATTTCCTTCTTTTATTTTCCCTCTCTCTTCTCTTCCCTTCTAATCCATGACATCCCCTTCTTCTTCCCCATTCTTCCTCTTCTTCTATTCTTACCGTTCCCTTTCTTCTTCTAATCTTCATATATTTTTCTTCAATCTCCTTCCTTCTCATCTATTCCCCTTCTAGTTGCTGCTACACCACCAATATTTGAAGGTATCAAGGATTGATTTGAAGAATTTCAATAGAAAAATAAAGCCACAACTTAGGTATATATCAATCAAAATTGCCTACTACAAAAGAGGATTGTTGGGTAGCATTTGATCAGGTTTTTTATCTTTATTCCCAGCTTAATTTAATTCCTTAAATTCCATTTAAATAACTTTGCTGAAATTCAGTTTATTGGGTCTATTATTGAGTGTTCTTATCTTCAAATCCATAATTTATGGGTAATATAGAGCTGAAATCACTCCATCCTATATAATGCCTTCCCATGCTTTTCTTTTAGGGTGTTGATCCCCTAAGAATCCCCTAATACAACCCCTAATCTCCTATTTATTTCCCCTCTTCTTTGCTGATTTTTAGGTAAAGATTTCCTGCTGGTTCTGTAAGTCCTCCATTGAAGGACTTCAAGTTTCTGAACTTTAATGATTTGACACATCAAATCTCATCGGAATTCAATGAAATTTGAAAAATAGAATCCTTGAGCACATCAGAACCACCTTTAAAATTTCATAATTTTCTGACAAATGACTAGGGGTATTTTGGTAATTTTGGGTTTCTAGAAATCCCAGAATTTCCCTTATGGTTTTCTTTCTTCTCTTTTCTCCTTCTTTTCTTGTTTCAATTCTTCTAAACCCCTCTAATTGAGTTTCTTCTTATATTCTTCCATTTGTTTAAAATTTTGATTACTTAAGTGTGCTTAAAATTCAATTCTTGGATCTTTAATCTTATTCTTGTTTCTCCTACATCTCTTTGGTTTTGTTTGAGACTCTTGGCTATCATTCTAAATCAGCTTTGGTATCATCACTATTGTGCTGCATCAGTTATTATGTCCAAACCCCAAAAAATTCATTCATCAACAGGTCAAGTAAACGCCCAAATCACGGATGATATAATCTTTGTTGAACTTATTTATTTTAAAATTAATAAATAGACATGAGGAAAACATAACTGTTGATAAGTGAATAAATAGCTGATTTGGTACGCCTGCTGAAGTTGCACGGGTAAATTTTCAGGGTTGGGGGGGTGTTAAGTTTTAAGCCGTAATGAGATTAGTCTTGTCATTTGCTATTATAATTTGATCACATTCATAAATGGGCAACATTAATGCATGAATTATCATTTTTTTTTTGAGAAAAAATGCTTTGATTTTTGACATCTACTAATAATATTAGCAATTTCAGGTAGTGGCAGATTTCTCATATGGCTTGCAAAAAGATTTCCGGAATCAAAAAATTATTTGGGATTGGAAATCCGGCATAAAGTATGGATGTGACTCTTTTTTAATTTTCATGCTTTGAAATGGATCTTTTGGTTGAATTAGTTACTGCAGTTTCTAAAAAAAAAGTGGTTTTGGTTGTTTCTTTCTGACTTCCAGACAGTTCGAGGATTTTACTGTTATGTCAACAATTGTTTGCTTAACTGGTGTGGTTTTCTTGTGCAGTTGGTCAAACGTGCACAATTTTGGGTGAGAGAATTGGCTCTTAGTAACATGTAAGGATTCAGAACTCTTCATTTGAAGCAAACAAAATAAGAGACCCACAATTTGGTTCAACTCTGAAGAAAATTTTTTCCCACTGAACCCAGATATTTCATGTTTGCGAATGCCACAGTTTCTTTTGAACAACTGGTGTCCACTTACCCTGGACCCTTAATGGTAGTCTCTATCCTGGTGAGTGCATCAACTTTAGCTTTCCTTCTCTTGTATCAAAACAGTTTGAGAGAACGTTTCTCATTTGTTTCCTTTGGCATCTCTGAAGTCACAAAGTTCACATTGTTCTTGATTATGTAGAATGCCAATGAATTTACGCTAAATGAGGTCTTGGCTCATCTCCTTGCAGTGTCCAGATCCACATTTCAAGAAAAGGCATCATAAGAGAAGAGTTGTGCAGAAGCCTTTAGTGGACTCTATTTTAGAAAATTTAAGTCCTGGAGGACAGGTACATGCTTTGGCAGTTTCATTATTTCGTCAAGGTGTATGTGTTTACTAGTGTGGTTGTATTTGTGGGGTTGATCTGGATGACGATGATGCTCTATTATATATCGGTGTGGTAGAGTTCTTCCATCAATTTACAACCAGGTGCAAGATTCTTGCATCAATTATATAAATGAGCTTGTCTTTATCCCTGTGAACTCCACTTGAATCCATAATTGATAAAAACCTCATCAGGCCCATACATACTTGAGTGATAAAAATCACAATAAAGATCTATTTTTTTGTTAGCATCAAACTGAAAAAATCTATATCCTCAGGTTGAACACTTGAAATAGAAAGACCCCAACAGGAAACAGAGAAACAAGTGCATTGTGTGATGCAACATGCATGTAGGTAGGTGATGTGTGTGCTAAGGAAATTAGACTTAAAATTGCACTAGTAATTAAACACCATAACCTAGGTTCCTACTAGCACCATTAGCAAGCAAATTAGGTGATTCTTCAGTTAAGATAGATGTGCATTAAAGGGTTAGGTCATACAAAGTAAAGACAATAAAGAAACCTAACTAATATGCTTTAAATTAATCAACTAATTTATGGAAGTAAAACATGTATGCTTGCTGCTCAGAATTCTGAATGTATAAAAAATGTGCAATAAAATACCAAGTAATGAAAAATAAGGTAAAATTATAAAGAATGGGATAGAGGGATTGATCCTAGGCACTTTAAAGGACTACAAGGTGATGTCCAATGGGTTGGTGAGTGTGTAGGGGCTGTCCAAACAGTACACTCTAACAAGCATATCAATAAGGAATTTTATCAAACACCATGTATGCAGAAAAACTAAAGTAAAACCATTGATGGAACTAGGGAAATCACAACAAGGGTTTTTGTTGGGGGTTCAATGGGTTGATGTTAGGGTTAATATTTAGGGATTGTGGTGTTAGAGAAACACCCAGAAAAATAGTCCTAGCAGTCCCTAGTTTATGCCATAACAACCACCAAAATTACCACTTTCTAGGGATTCAAAGAGAGCAAATATTAGAAGATTAGAACCTGATATTGATGTGAGATGCACTTTGATGTCTTCTAATATGCAGCCAATCAAAACCCCAAGCAAAGATAGCCGAAACAATTGATTTTGATGAAATCTCAAATCTGCCCAGAAAATCCAGGCATGCCGCCACCTCCTAACAAACGCTGGTAGGGTTTTATTTTGGTTGAAGCTTTCAGCAGTCCTCCACCACTACTAGTGTCACCCAAGTGTATAGCCCCTTATAGAAGTTTCGAATAAGCCAAAACTATTGCCTGTTGCAGCTTCTACTCGATCTTCCGAAAGTGGTCAGGAAGCCTGTTTGATGCCTTGGCCTAAGAGAACCTCTTGGGGCTAATAGCTGAAGCTTTTTTGCAGTTGGTTGCCTCTAGGCATGTCGCTCAGCCTAGTAGCACCTCCTGGAAGTGTTGCTTCGATCAAAACTTTGGAGGTTTAGGTATGGTGATGTAAACTTTGGAAGTTTGTGAATTTTCAGTAAGCTGTAAACCTGTAAAAATATGTTAGAGTGGAAAGGATGGATGAGTGAGATCCTTTTAACCCAAAGGGAAGGGGTTGACTTTTACCACCACTGTTAAATTTGGTGGAAACCAAGTCCCTTTTCAGGGTTTTGTGCTGCAGGTCTTCACGTCAAAAGAGGAAGAAGAGAGCCAAACAAAATTTCATAAATTTCACAAGTCAAGAAGCCAAGTCGTGAGGTCTTTAAATAGACTTCCACAACTTGGTTTGGTTACAAAATTGGTCCCCCAAACCAAAATACCCCTAAAGCCCAAATAAATATATAAAAAATGCCCCTATACTACCAGAGAGACATAAATATCCCTTCTTAGATAAATATGAAGTGAAATACCCTCACATAAATGTACCCCCTACAAGAGACATAACTAATGTGTAGCTAACCAAAAGAAACACTCCTACTAATAAAAATAAAGTCTAAACAAAACTAAAAGTATCCCGGGCAGGTGGCATAACATGTATATCCTCTATTGGAACCAGAGCAGAGGTCCAGCTCTCCTGCGGCGTTTCTGGTAGGTCTGGAAGGCACCTCTGGACCTGATGTCCTCATCATTCTGTCTGATTTTGGCTGAGTGGGAGTGTATTTTGAAGCTTTGGGATTTCTTTTCCATGTTTCATTTTTGGATAAATGAGATGGGGAAATAGGCTGAGCAAGTGCTAACATCTATTTATGCATTTCGATAAGCGTAGTGCTGCACCTTTTTTCATTCATTTTTTTTAAAAATTTTTTATGGGCTACAGAACTTTATGAAAAGAAAAAGAAAGGAAGGATACAAGAAGGGGAAGAAAAATAAGAAAAGTGCATGACACTAGAAAAATTCGAAGAAACAAAGAAAGATTACAAAAGCAACGATGTCCTGCCATGTAAGACTTCCCTATTGATTCTTCATTTCACTAATTCATAGATCGACCCTAACACATAAGTGGATGAAGTGTTCAAATGCAGCTAAGGAATGGATTTCTTTGACGGTATGAAATAGTTTCCAAGGACCCTTTTTGTAATATTTCCCCATCTGATACTGTTATTAGAATCCCCTTAATTGTAATATTAGAGAAATTGAGACTCTTAGCAGATTGTAAACCATGGAGAAGAGTACAAGCTTCTGCTTTGTGGGAATTTCCTACTCCAATTAGCCCTAAATATGATTCTCCCACATGTGCTCTAAATACATTGACAATTCCTGAAGGACCTGACTTTCTAAAAATGAACATTTCAGAGTTAGCTTGATTAAGTCACAAGGAGGGCACCAATGCTTATTAAACGAATGAGACCAAGGCAAATATTATTGACGCAGACTGTATTAATAGGTTCGTGTATGTATCCTCACATAAGAGGGCCCTG
>JAOXJP010000016.1:5980443-6002772 GCA_025762735.1 Platanus orientalis
ATCTTAAAAAACTTGTTTATTCTTCACTATCAAATTATGGGAGAGGGGTTGTCTTTAAATAGACCTACAACCTTAAACAATTAGAACTTGCTAAAATTAGAAACTTCCTAAAAATCCTAAACTTGCTAGCCAAGTTTTCTAAAAATATACTTTTCTTAAATTAAAACTACTAAAACTTAAGAATTCCTAAAGAAGAAAAAAAAAACATAGTTCCCATTTTTATTGACACCCCCATAGTAATTTGGTCATACTTTTCTCAAATCAACTCGGATTTGCACTATCTTGGTCTTGTTAAAAAGGTAATTGAATAACCTATCTAATGACACCAAAATCAAGCCAAAAAGTCAAGTTTTGGACATAGAAAAATTGGGTCCCAAGTGAAAAACGGGATTACAACTAAAAACCCAAAAAACTAAAACAACCATGGCACTATTGGCCTTATTACAAAATTACCCACCCCTTACAAAAGTTGAATTAACCCCACATAACATGTAAATTTAAATCGTACCCTCTTATATAAGGGTACATACATAAGTCTTTCTTGATTGTCTGCATCAAGTATCCAGAAATAAACCTCTTATCGAATACAAAACCTACCCAATCTACATCAGTAAAGGCTTCAATTATGAAATCATTCTATTTGACATATACAAGTCCTTTGTCCGAACTTTTCTTTAAGTATCAAAAAATACAGTATGCTACCTTGAGATGTTTGGTAGTGGGAGCATGTATAAACTAACTAACAACTCTAACATCAAAGAAATGTCTAGTTAGACAAGGACAAATACTTCCTCATCAATCTCTCATATCAATCTATATCAATACGCCTATCACATTCATCTGCTTGAAAGTGATGATTAAGATCAATGGGAGTTTCACAATGTCTACAACCCAACATACCGGAATCCTAGAAGAGAAATAGAACATGCTTGCGTTGTAATAAAAGGATACCCTTCTTGAATCTAGCAACTTCAATACCAATGAAGTATCTTAGATGTCCTAAGTCCTTGGTCTCAAACTTTTTTCCCAAAAAACTATTCAAGTTATGGATCTCACACTAATCATCACCAATGACAACAATATTATCCACATACACAATGGCAACTGTGACTTTGCCTCGTTGATGCTTGACAAAGAGAGTGTGGTTAGCTTGCACATGGCATGTGAAACCTCCCAAACCATGCTCTAGAAGAATGCTTAAGGCATATAAAGCTTTCTTGAAGCAACATACTTGAAGGTGATTTCATGTAAAACTTCTTTAAGATCTCCATGACAAAATGCATTCTAGAAATCAAGTTGAAGTAAAGGCCATCATTGATTGACTGCAACCGATATCAATATGCGTATGGAATTCATCTTTGTTATAGGGGCAAAAGTCTCCTGGTAATCAATCTTATATATTTGGGTATAGCCCTTGGCGACTAATTTAGCCTTGTACCTCTCCAATGTACCATCAAGCAGAAACTTGACAAAGAACACCCATTTTACACCCTGCAAGATCCTTTCTTCAAGGAATGTAACTTACATCCTAAGTGTTGTTATTTTCAAGGTCTTTATTTCCTCTTCCATTTCTCTTCTCCACTATGGCTGAAAAGGTGCTTGAGATACACTGCATGAAATAAATATGGAAAACAAGATAGCGGAGAAAGCTCTAAACATGAGAGACGGAGAATCATAGCATAAATAGTTAGCAATGGGATGATTGGTACAAGAATAAGTACCCTTTCTATGAGCAATAGGGAAATGAAAATCATCAGGAATTGAGGAAACAATACCTGGAAAAGTATAAATTGGTTGGAGGGGGCACGTGAGGATCAAGGGCAGCTTTCATTTTTTTTTTTCTGAATATACACCTTGAAATGGTCTTTCTCCTTATAGACAACCACTAGCCCCTTCTCCCCATGATATTAAGGTGCCTTTGATACAGTTATTGTCAGAATGTGCGGTGCTTAGAGTATTGGAAACAGCATTGGTTTGTTGTGATGAAAGCTGATGGCTTATGATACAGAGGTATCAAGCGTGATTGTCGTGGTTCCGAGTACTAGGAGGGATGTTGGCTGCAGAGCTTGTTGGCTTTTATTGTGTGGGTTTGTTATGTGAAACTTGCCCAAGATCAAGACACTATTGACAGCACAGGTGACTAAGTCTTTAGTGCAACAGACAACAATGAAGCAAATGGTGTACATTCGAAAATATACTTACAAGAAAACCTCTTGATGGCTTAGCATAGCGACTCAAAGGCATGTCAGTGGGTGATGTTGAATGATAGGAGTATCATGTGTGTTCAATGAAATGGGCTACCATGTGTTGTTGAGTTTATATCGAGTGACTTCACATAGGCAAGCCAATTTGAGAATCTAAATGGATGTTCGCTTAGGGTGAAGGCACAGGTTACCAAGGTACTGAAGTGGCATAAGATAGGGATCAAGAAGTCTGCTTAGGTGAAGGGAAGTGTGCTCAAGTACTAGCGCAAAACAGAAGCAAGAATATGAGAATTTAAACTAATAGTTCACTTAGAGCAAAAGCATAGGGTGCCAAGATGCTGGAGTGACACATACACAATGACAATGTTAAATTAGGGTGAAGGCAAAGTATCACAATACAAGGGCAACATATATGAAAGATTAAATTAGAATGGAGAGTGCTTACACAAGGTGAAGGTACAGAAGACTAAGGTGCTAGGGTGGCATGGTGATGCAGAGACGGCTTGTAAGAAAAGCTATGAAAGACCTTCAAGAAATGAAGGGAAAGTGATGAAATTCGAGGGATGCCTTCTCAGGGTGAAGACACAAGACATCGAGGTGCTAGAGGGGCAACAAAAGAGGATGATTAGGGCGGACAATGACAGCGTTCGTGCAACATCTGAAATTTGTTCGGAACTTAAGTGGGGGAGCACTTAAGCTAGGAAAATTATAGGAGAGCAATGACAGGTGTGAACTACAGTCATGTCATTATGGTGGTCATTTGTACAAGGTACTAATGTGGGTAGAATTCAAGAGTAGGATTTGTTATCTTGGTAAGCTAAGTGTTAGGATTCATACAAATACGAGATTGATATGCTACATAGGGTGAAAGACATTATCAGAGCAAATAAATAAACTTTATGGAAGAGGTATAAAAGTCTAAGGAATTGGCACAAGTGGTTTTTAACATTGATGAGGGATATTGGCCATGGATGAAGAGTTCCCCGGATTGAGTTCTAAGGCGTTGGAGGACCTATGAGTTGCAATGAGTGGTCAAGCTTTGCTGGTGCATGTCACCGTGGGTTGATTGCCACATTGACAGTTTGGTATCAAATATCTCGAAATATCTTAAATATCTTCCGATATATGTTCATGTCTACCAGGATCGACACGATATATTCCTATACCGACACGAAACATTAAGTAAATTATAAAAATTCAATTTTTGGTCAACATGATGTACGATGTTAGTGTGTTGAGTGAATATTCCCCTTTAACAGTGCATTATTGCTTAATATCGACATTGTGTTGTTATGATAAAAAATTATATGAAAAACGATAAATTTCAAAGAAAGTAAAATGAGGGAGAGGAAGAAGTTGAAGGTAAGAAGGACGAAAAGGAAGAGAATCTACTTGTTCCTTATGCTTATACGACAGTTAAATTATAATATTTTTGTCAACCATTATGTATGCATGTGTATTTTTAAAGAACATTAAAATGCAAGTGTACTAAAATAAACTATCATTCCTAATGAATCTATTTGTTTCCTTGTGCATATAGAGTTAGATTAGAATATACTTCTTAAGTTTCCACGATTTTTACAATATTTCTTTTCAATATTTATGACATTTCCGATATCTATCTTATTTTGGCCTGACCGATATTTCCACCGACACCGACATTTTGAACATTGGTTTGCAAAGGCATGTGAAACTGAGAAGCCAATGGGTTTGATATTACAGCGTGTACAGTGTTGACATGGGACAGCACTTGGAAGATTCACAAGTATTTATAGTGGTTCAGCGACCCTTTGGTTCCTACTCCACTGTCGAAAAGCTCTTCCTTGCGTTGTTTTGATTTTTATTAAATTATTACCTATAATCTAAA
Organism: Platanus orientalis; assembly: GCA_025762735.1. NCBI lineage: Eukaryota > Viridiplantae > Streptophyta > Magnoliopsida > Proteales > Platanaceae > Platanus > Platanus orientalis. Next base: position 5,984,515 of record JAOXJP010000016.1, read on the forward strand.
TAATCAACAAAACTTAGACTCGACTTACAAGTTCAGTGATCCCCCAACAGCCCTGTAAGTCCGCACCGAGTGACTCCGATGGATGCACCCGTTTCTAGTGACTCTGATGGACACAATAGAATCCGCTCCCAGTAACTCCAATAGAAACTAATGTGTCTAGTGACTCTGATGAACACAACAAAATCCACTCCTAGTGACTCCGATAAGTACACACATGTCCAGTGACTCCAATGGACACTCCAAGATGTATGCATGAAGAGATTGTAGTTTTTTTAGAGACCTCCTTATAGGCAGATATACAAATTATGCCCAATTCGATGAAGAGACCCCTTCTTTGTAGATAAAAGATAATGTTATACTTAAGAATGCTCTCCAAGCTTTCCAATAGGCTTAACACTATTCAAAACCCTCACATAGAAGATTCTCAATTGTAAAAAATCTAGTTGTTGCGAATTTCTGTATTGGAAAGATTTTATGCAATCTGGCAGTTCAATCAATCGATCGACCAGGCTCTTAGCTAAAATACCATTATGGCCGATTGATCCAAAACCTTTCGATTGATCAAATGGGTTATCTCTAAAACCCATTATCGTCGATCAATTGAGTTACTTTCAACCGATCAAACCTGCCAGTTCTAAATATTTTTACTTTTTGAGTTCAGTTTTGCTCAGCAACCTTTGGGTATCCACCTAAAGTTTATGGGGGAGGTCTTTATGATCCTCCTTGAGTCATTGCCTCATTGGTACAGGTCTTTCCCATGATTACTTACCATCCAACCTCTCGAGTTAGTTTACCATTGAAGTGTGAGTTTAGCTTCTTGAGATACCCTGCTTTGGTGCTTAAGACTATGGTCCTTCCTCATCTGGTCTTGTATAGTATTCCTCTTGAACTTTATCCCAAACTTAAGACTTACATGACTCATGAATTATACTTACAATTACATACATGGACCAACAACAAACAAGTACTTTTTACACTTAGAATGGACTTGACAACTTCCAAATACACATTAAATTAACAGAGAGTCAAAGACAAACTCACTAGGTATAAAGTTTAGTCCTAAGGGAAGGGATAATACCTCAATGAACCGCGGTTGGCTTGTGAGCCACACCTTAAGAGGTGCCTGGATTAGAGCTCTCGGAGGAAAGAATTGCGACTCGACAAATGGAGTCACAGCTTGGTTTAGGGAGCTAAGCATTTGGGCACATGATGCGCGGAGCGGTCGGTGGACAGTGCCTCATGGGTAAGGCGGGTTGAGCTGATTATGAGGGCAAGGCGACGCTTACATCCAGGTTTGTTCGCTAGTACAACCATGTTCAAAGGGTCTAAAACCGCAAATGTCTCAAGATGTAGTGTAAGAGTGTTGCTTAGGGAGTTAAGCAAGCCTCCTAAAGTTGACTTTAGTGCATAACGGATCGTGTACGTGCACAAAAGGACTGTGCACAATGGGTGTTTGTGTGCAATGGGATGCGCACAACACTAGGAGTGTCTTGGTGACTTGAAAGAGTCGAGTAGTAGGCGGTGTACAAAGTTTCCAAGGCCGAGTTAAGTGTGGTACTGGACGATGATCCAGGATAATCTAGGAGCAAGGAACAGGTGTGCAAGCCGAAGGTGAGCACTTGGGCTGTGTTGAAGGTGTTAACAACACAAGTGAGAGAAAATGTCATTGAAATATCTTTTGGCATGTGCATGGATATGGCGGCCTTGGGCGTTGGCATGGGCAAGGTGGCATGTCAAGAGGCATGGGTTACACAATGAACTATGTGCCATGAGACATGTTCCTGGCCCACATGAGCATAAATTACGACTATACTGCTCGACAATGGTTGGAGACAGCTCTAGGCATCTTGTAGGGGTTGCCTAGGATTCTCTAGTGGGTTAGTGGGTTCCCCTAGGAACAGTTCTTAGGGCCTCAATAAAGGTGGCATTGTGCATTAGGCTTGGGCCTAAGGTTAACACCTATACTTGCACTAGCAAACATTGCACGGCAGTGGTAGCATGGCGTACACCGATTAGGTTATCATGTGGCATGTGTGATCAAGTGTGTCTATTCTAGTGCTTGACATTGTACATGAGGATCACTTTGGTTAGGTAAAACAAGAGGCAATTTCATGCAAAGAACGTTTTGATGCCTACATTGGGTGTCATATATGTCGGTGGGCTTAATGTTTCAGGCAACAGCTCGAGGATGTTTATGGCATGTTGGGCTTTTAGTGCTACATGGTGGGGCAACTAGGAGCTCTGTGGTCATTTGAGATGCGCTTCAATGGCACCGTCTACGTGTCAAGGTGGCCAACTAGTCGTGTGTTTAGCTTATGCAAGCAACAATGACACAAAGGACCCCACGAGCAGGAGTATCATGGCAATACAATGAAAAAACTTATGGGTTAGTCAAGCGAAGCTTGACGCATCAGTGCTCTTGGTGAGCAATATCCTTGTTAAAGGACTCAAATGGTATAATGATTGATCTGGTTAGGTGATAATTGGGGCATCGTGCAATTTTACAGAGAAAAATCTGGCCGATAGCATGGCGCAACATATAGCATGGGCGCATAGCACAACACACAACACAGGCACTCGGTGTAAGTGCATGGCATGGACATGCATAGGCTGGTTACATGCGGCGGCTTGCATAGGGTAAGCAGAGTCCCACAACCCAACCAGAAACCATGCAACCCAAAAGGTTGGGACAGTTACTTGTGCACGTGGCACACAGGTATGGCTCGATAGCAATTAACAGGCAACCAACCAAGGCATTCACGCACCAAGAAAGGCAATACATGTAAGGGACACCATATGGCAACATGAGAGGTGCACATGGGGGAGAAATTAAGGAAATTTCTATAACTACCTTAGGTTCAGTGGTAACGCTCACCAACCGTTCGACAAAAGTCCTGAGAGGCAAAACTCTAGTTTTGTAGTGTGAAAGGCGTCCTACAAGCCAAGCTTAACAATTATGTTTGTTAGGCCTATTTAAAGGCCAACCACTAATGTCTAAGGAAGAAAGAGGCAATGGGTGTGAATCATCCCTAACTTGTGTAACAATCATAAGGTTAAGGCCCAGGATTGCAATGTGTGTGCTTGTAGTGTATGTTGGCAGCAAGTTTCCTCCCGACCCCTGCTTCCCTCTGAACTAATCTCATCGGCACCCTTTAAATCCTCAATCGGAGGCATGACTGACGCTATGTCAAGCTGATCCAGAAGACTAGGCCTAACCTCAATCACATCTCAACTAGGGGTGAAGGAAGTAGTTGAATTCGCTCCCACAAACCTGACATTCGGTTCTTGCAGGAGTTGAGGATCCTCCATCTCCCTAGAAGAGAAATCCCCTGACTGGGAACAACCCTTACCTACAGATGATTCACCGACTTCCAAAAGTCCTCCAAATCGGCCCACCTGAACCCAGTCTTAGTGCTCCTACCGGGAATCTTTGGAGGCGAGTTCCTCTTCCCCCTATCTATCATACATCTTCCATTTCCAAAGTGCGATATAACCCAATCCTTTGCTCTAATGGTTGGCTGATAACACCCCTTGCTAGTTTCCGTACTATCCCTTTTATAATCTAAAGTTGCTTTGAATTGCCCAAAAGGATTCCATGGCTGTTTTTGGAATACATAAATTTAGATCTTTATTCCAGCGAAATGACCCATTAGACCCTCACTCCCTTATAGCCCATCTCAGGTCCACCACTAATGAAGGGACATTAGTGTCCAACTCGAAAAGATCTTCACTTCGATGAAAATCGTCATGGTATGATGAAAATGACCCCCTTCTCTGCTCCTTTTGAAAACATCTCGAAGGGAAAAAATTGTTTGGAATTCTACCGCCCCTTTGAGACCCTCTAGCGGACTCAAATTCATATTCAAAATTCAAACATTGTCACTAACTGGATTCACCCCACTGGAAACTAGAAACTGCTTTTCTACAAGCATCTTGGCCAGAAGAACACCCCAAATCCTTCATTGAACTTCCCGGAGTAAACTGCTTCCCATTCGTCTCCACATCCCACTAGATCGTCTTCAACCACAATGACCAAAAAATACGAGTTTCCTTTGTCGCTCACAGTAATGATACATGGTATTTTACCTAGGTCGCAAGGTTGTATTTTCAAACAAACCCACCTAAGGTCCACCAAGTTTGAAGATCTGTGATCAATATCTGCAATTTCACAGCAAGCATCTCAAATTTCCACTAATCTCTCATCCGTCCAAAGATGAAGAAGAAGACCCCAAATCCTCACCCACCTAGACTTAAGAAAATGGTCATTTGATACGGTTCCCAGGGACGGAAACCAACAATGGAACACCAGACAACCTCTCTCCACAAATTCGAACCCCTGTGAGTCAAGCCAGCACACTTCCTCCCATGATCCTCCCAACCATAACCCCCTATTCTCCGCAAGGGGCAAAATCGGCGATTTATATTTTCTCAACTGAGCTTCCTGAACTGCGAATTTGATTTGGGACCACAAAAGGGACTCATAGATTTTGTCCACGCACACCGCCATCAGCCAATCTCCAAAATCCACAAGTCTAACCCAATTTAAAGCTTGGTTCGATCCCTTCCTCTATTGCCCTCTCCTGATCGGAAGTTTAGGGAAGTCCCTCCCTCGGCCTGTAATCATGCACCATTCATGAGCATCCTCCAAGAAATTTTGACCCAGAAAATATGCCATTTTCTCCCATCCACTCCCATTTTCTTCTTTAGGAATGATGATCCGAAAACCCTGGCCATTTCTAGGATTTTTAGAGACCTAGACAAACCTCCCACAATTGTTTCTCTTTTACATAAAGATGATTACCGAGGCACCTTCATCCTTTGTTTGGGAAAGAGAATCAGCTTCCGGAAGTCGAGCTGCCAACTTTAAATTTTTTGGAAAACCACCTTACAGTCGAGAGCCTAATTCTGATTTTACTCATGTAACCTTGACCCCTTTCAATTATTTTGACAAATGATGATTTTCCAACCACTGTCAGCGAGATCTCAAACGTCTTCCATTCAATCGCTACTATCTACTTTCGCATCCTAGACGAATTAGGGTGTGCCTGAACATATATAGATGATCTAATGTTTGGCTAATTCAACCCAATTGAAATTCTAGCTTATTTGAGTATTCATAAGTTTTAGAAGTTAAATCAATACAATTACTTTTGAACACCTAGCCGCTGCCTAGGCAAAGCCCATAAGACACCTCACCTAGAAAAGCCAAATCACCTAGGTATTGCCTGAACACGTTGACTACACTGACTCTTGCTTGGGTATAAGAGAAGAGGTCTAAAGGGTTTTTTGAGTGAAGACTTCCTAGTCATCCTTCATTCATGAGGTGGTGGAAGTGTCTCTTGTAGTTGGTAATTGGGGGAAGCCGGTTCACCCAAGGGTGGAAGTCTTTGCTTGGATGGTGGCTCTTGAGAAGGTGCTCATGGTTGATTGCCTAAAGGAAAGAGGATTTAGGATGGAAAGTCGATGTGTACTTTGCAAGCATGAAGAATATATGGCACACCTTTTCATCTGTTGTAAAGTGACTAGAATTGTATTGAGCTACTTCATCACACTTTTTGAAGTACAATGGGATTGGCCTACAAACACAATGGGATTTGGACACATATTCCAATTGGAGAGAGAGGAAGAATCTTATGGAGTTTAGTTCCTTTTACAATTAGTTTGAGAATTTTGAAAGAGCCAAACAGCAGAATTCTTTAAGATACTACACATGGGCTCCCACTCGTTTGTGTTGATGTGGGTGCTTTGATGATTGATTTGGTGCTCGATTCAAAACAATTTTGTGAGCTGAATCAACCTTTTATCATTACCAACTGGAGGTCAGGAATCTGAAAACTTTTATCAGCCTTTTTATCTTTTGTTGTGATATAAATTCAGATATTGGTAGTCTTGTATAGCTATAGTTCTTCGTGTACTTAAGAAATGTTTTCCCTTCCCTTGCAAAGCTAAATTTTCCTTCATTAATGAAATATTTTGTTGCTGATCAAAAGAGGCCAAAAAAGGAAAAGGAAAAAAAAAATAAAAAGACTAAGGTATACTAGTCTAATGACTGTTATATAAATAACCCAAAGGGATCCAAGCTCATTCAATTCATAAGATTAAACAACTTCTGCTTAACCTACTATTTGGAGATTGCTTGCACATAATTTAAGCCATGGATGTCAACAATTGCTTTGCAAGTAGAATGGGTTTGAAAACTAATGCAGACAACACAAAGAGACTTATGTATATGCTGCCCCACAAGAGGGCTAGATTTAAGTGAACATGTTATGTAAGAATATTTATGGTCTTCTAAGGGGGGTACAACATTTTGTGTCCATGTAATAAAGTCAATAGTGCAAACTTTGGTTTTTTTAGAATAATCCCGTTTTTTATGTTTAGCCCACTTTTTCAAATGTCGTAACTTGACTTTTTGACTTGATTTTGGTGTAATTAGACAGGTTATTCAGTTACCTTTCTAATGAGACTAAGATTGCGTAATTCTAAGGTGATTTTGGAAAGTTATGACCAAATTACGAAGAAGTGGTCACTAAAAACGGGAATAATGTTTTTTAGAAGTCTTAAGTTTGAATTTTTAGGAAAATAAATTTTTAAAAAGTTTTATGTTTTTAGAAAACTTGGTTAACAAGTTTAGGATTTTAGGAAGTTTCTAATTTTGGCAAGTTTCCAATTGCTTAAAGTTGTAAATCTATTTAAAGGCAGCCCCTCCCCAATAATATGATAGTGAAGAATAAACAAGTTTTTGAAATTTTGGGTGTTCTCAAGGTGTGGCTGTAACTATGTTCTCTTTCTCCAAGGGTTGATGTCACTCATGGCTCCCCTCTTTCTTCTTCTTCCATAGGTGTAGCCACAAGTTCCCTTCTCTCCTTCAAGGTAAATCTCCATTATTTTTCTTTTTTCTTTTAGTTTCTTTCTAACTTTATCTTTTTTTTCCTATACTACTCTCTTATCATTCTTTATGTCATATTATTTTTTTTTTCTTCTTCTTCTTCTTCTCCCTTCTCTTGAAACCTCTATTAAAGCACCTTCATTTTTTCTGAAATTCTTTGATTTGACCCATCAAATCTTATAGGAATTTCATCAAATTTTAACTGTAGAACCCTGTCACATGTCAAAAACGACCATAAAATTTTCAAAATTTTCTGACATGTCAGAGGGGCATTTTGGTAATTATTGGGTTTTTTGTCCAAAATTACAAAAATACCATTTTTTAGGTCTTTTTATTTCTTTTCTTCTTTTTATTCTGTAATCTTCTAAACTCTATTTCTACGATTCTATTATCAATTTTCTCTTATTTTTGTGGCTACTTAAAGTACTAAATTCAATTCTTGAAAACTTTTGCCTTCGCACCTAAATCTGACCATTATTTGAGGGCTTTGGAATTACTCTACATCTATTTTTGGTATCGTCGCCTTTGTACTGCATCAATTTTGATATCAGAGCTTATATCCTACACCAAAAACCCTCTTAGGAATTTAATCAAACAGTTAAAGGGGTTTCAGCAAAAGGGTTGAATGGGTTTCCAATGAACTAATGAACTGAGAGGGAATCAAAGAGGGTTTGAGGAGGGCTTTATTGGTGGCTTAATTAATGGAGATAGAGGGAGTGAGACTTAGCAATTTGAAGGCAAGACTTATGATAGATTCAAGGGCTGGCTGTGGGCAAGATATGGAGGTGGGTTTTGGGATTTTCTAATTCAAAACACTTAATAAGACTCTCTTGGGTCAACCGCAGGTTATAAGGTATAAAACCTCTTTCTAAAACTTTAAAACCCAAGCTAAATACCTTGCTAGAAAACCTGGATAGAAAAGGGTTATGGAGTTTATATGGGTTTCTTTAAAAGTTTTGGATTCTTTGAGTTGACCGAATGGTAGAGATTATGTGGAGCTTTGGTTGTGATAAAAAAAAATGGCAAAGGAGACTTGATTTTCTAGGTTGTAAACTTTGTTTGTGTGTCTGAGAGAGAGATAAAAAGAAGAAAAAGAAGAAACAAAAGAGAAGAGATGAGTTTGGATCAACGGTATGGATCTATTGTCTCACACATAGTTTACATTTATATCAAAAAAGTATTTGTATACATTACATATGCTATACCAAAGGTACACAGGTATATAGTACCCTTGTTATATATAAGTCCCCTAATACAGCACTTTAACACTCCCCCTCAAGTTGGAGCATAAATGTCAAACATACCCAACTTGCTGATGATATCATAGAGCTGCATTTTGGTGACACCTTCAATTAGCACATCTGCTAGCTGTTGATCTATAGCAACAAAAGAAGTACAAATCAGTATACATGGTATTTTCTCTCTGATGAAATGCCGGTCCACTTCTATATGCTTGGTCCGATCATGTTGCACAGGATTGTGAGAGATACTAATGGCTGACTTATCATCCCAATATAGGCTCATCGGGGTATATACTTTAAGGTCAATCTCATGCAGCAGAAGCCTTAACCAAAGGGCTTAACAAATCCCACGTGCCATTGATCTATATTTTGCTTCAACACTCGATCTAGCAACCACTGATTGTTTCTTGTTTCTTCATGTTACAAGATTTCCACCTACAAATAAACAGTAACCAGAGGTTGAGCATCTATCTGTGATTGATCTTGCCCAGTCCACATTTGTATACACCTTAACTTTCACATGACCATTGTTTGAAAATAACAGCCCCCTTCCCAGAGCAGATTTTAGATACCTCAAAATGTGAAAGGTAGCTTTTAGATGTGTTGTTTGTGGCATGCATGAACTGACTAACAACTCCAATGGCAAAAGCTATATCTGGCCTTGTAAGTACAAGATAGATAAGTTTTCCAACAAGCCACTGATATCGTCCAACATCTATCAATGGTCTTCCATCGTAATCATTCAACCCATGGTTAACTTCACTAGGGATTTCTATTGGTTGTGCCCCTAATAAGCCTGTCTCAATAAGTAAATCCAGAACTTACTTTCTCTGAGATATGAAGATACCTTTCTTGGAACGAGCAACCTCAAGACCCAGGAAATAACAAAGTGTGCCCAAATCCTTTACTTCAAATTCACCACTCAAATGAGCCTTTAGTTGGTGTATTTCCTCTGAGTCATTTCATGTGACTATTATGTCATCCACATACACAATGTGATGTAAACATTAGAGCAAGATGGGGCCCACACTTTGCCTTGGTGGGGTCCACGCATTGAGCAATTTATGGAAGATGCAATGTTATGTGGTTTAATAAGGGTTTTATAGGGAGTAACATTTATTTTATGTGTCCATGTAATAAGGCCAATAGTGCCAAGATTTTAGCTGTGTTTTTAAAATAATCTCGTTTTTTGTATTTAGCCCACTTTTTTATAGGGCAACACTTGCCCTTTTGACTTGATTTTGATATTTTCATATACGTTATTCAGTTATCTTTCTAACAAAACCAAGATTGCGAAAATCCGATGTGATTTGAGAAAGTTATGACCAAATTACTAAGGAGGTGTCAATAAAAACGGGAATAGTGTTTTTTTTTATAAAGATTTTAAGTTTTAATTGTTTTAATTTTAGGAAAGTGAACATTTTAGTTTTATGTTTTAAAATTTTGGCTAGCAAGTTAAGGATTTTAGGAAGTTTTCAATTTTGGCAAGTTTTTAATTGTTTAAGTTCTTAAGTCTATTTAAAGGCAACCCCTCCCCATCATCTTTGGTATCATCTATTGTGTTGCATCACAATGACTGTTGTAGTTCCTTTCAAAGAGTGTTTGACAAATAAAGTATGACCTGCCTAGGATTTTCTATAACCAATTTTAGCTAAACTACCACTGAATCTCTCAAACCACGCCCTTGGTGATTGCTTGAGTCCATACAATGCCTTCCTTAGTTTGCACACCTTACCCTCACTTCCTGGAATCTTAAAGCCTAGAGGTAGCATCATATACACTTCTTCATGTAGATCACCAAGAATAAAGGCATTCATCACATCCAATTGCCAAAGTGGCCATTCTTTGTTGGCTACAACAGATAGTAACACTCAGATGGAGTTCATCTTAGCCACTGGAGCAAAGGTCTCTTGGCCATTCTCACGTGTATGTCTCATCTTCCCACAGTAACTACAATGGAGCTTGTCCTTATCAATGGACCCTCATTTCCATGGAATCTTCTCTTTATCCTCATAATTAGAGCAAAAGGGTTTTTTAAAACCGCTCTTACCACCCTTTTGGAAAGGGGTAGAAACTAAAGTAGATCCCTCTGGAGGTCCAGAAACGTACTGATGCATGACGTTCTTCCTACTTCCTTCACTCTGAGCCAGTGCATATGCTTCATTTAAGGAGGGAAGCTGACCCCGACTCAGACTGTTGATGCAGACCAATTCAAATTCGTCATTTAGCCAAACCAGAAATTCAAAAATTCTGTCTCACTCAATCTTTTCTTTGTATGCCACTACATCGGCCTGGCATTTTGACTTGTATATTTCATAGCGATCTAACTCTTCCCACATGCTACGTAAAGTGGCAAAGTAACTACCCAGACTTTTCTCCCCCTGACGAAGATGAACAATTTCTTGATTTAACTAATAAATCCATACAAAATTCTTTACCTGGGAATATGTCTATGCAGCAAAATCCCATATATCCTTGGCAGTTCGAAGGAACAAAAACGACGGTTGCTTTATGGCTGCATCGAGTTAAATAAGCATGACATCACAGTCAGATTTTCAGACTCCCATTTCTCATAAGCCTAAGAATCTGAGTCAGCTGGTTCAAGAACACGGCCATTGATATAACCAAGTTTGCTCCTTCCACCGATATACATCTTCACGAATTGGAACCATTCCAAATATTTCGTCCCATCCAACTTGACAGTGGTGATTTGTGCACCGGGATTATCACCCTGGATACCCACAGGTGATATGGCACCAACAAAACTCGGACTACTCCGAGTATCATCCGTCTTGGTAGACTCAGTCAATACTTCCAACATTCTGCACTTCAAAGGTTACCTCACGCAAACAATCATCCCAAATAACTAGAGAAAGCACACAAACAATATCTAAAGATGCTTACAAATCACCATTCACATCACTGCATCTTCAGATTTGACGGCACAAAAAACAAAGCCTTTAGCGATTTTTCATATCAGGCATCATGCCCTCATTAACCAAAAAAACACCACATATCCTTCAAATCTCAACCAAAGTCCACAATACCTATCTCAAAAGATTCCCCCTTCAAAAACAACCAACCCTTTCAGAGGGATCAAAAAAATTGCAAAAAACGAGCCGACAATGTCCCAAAATCGACTCAAGCGTCCCGAACTCACCTGGCCGAAAATAGCTAGATCTCTCCCTACACCAAACGAAACAAGATTAGACTTATTTCTATAGATTCCTCATTAAAAAACAGCCACTCCTTTCGAAGGAATCGATTTGAAACACTTTCAATCGTTGTAGATCTACGATTTGCCAAAAATAAGCTTTTTGGGGCCTATTCACAAAAACTCCAAAATAAACTCAACCATGCATCAAAAAAAAATCGCAAAAATCATCAAAAACACTAAGGGACCAAGATCTTTCAAAATCCTAAACTTTCACACATATGGATAGTACGGCTTGTTGACGTCAACATACGGACATACAGACATTAGCATCATCCCCCTGCGTCGGGATGCCCGATCATGTCCTGATCACGTCCTACTTTGATACCAACTTGATTTTCTAAGTTACAAACCTTGTTTGTGTATCTAAGAGAGAGATAAGAAGAAGAAGAAGAAACAAGAGATAAAATATGAGTTTGGATCAACCGTACAGATCTATTGTCTCATACGTAATTTGTATTTATATCAAAAAAGTATTGGTATACATTACATATGGTATACCAAAGGTATACGGGTATATAGTACCCTTATTACATATAAGTCTCCTAGTACAGTACTTCAACAAGGAGGTGGAGATAGGGTGTTCTTGTGATGTAGGAGAGGTATGAAGGTGGTAAGAGATTATGGATTGGATGGAGGATTGTGGGCAGCAAGAACTTTAAGAGAAGAATCTAAAAAATATGAAGAAAATGAAGAAAACAAGATATGAGAGGAACTCACCTCTAGGAGCAATCACACATAGAGCTTCAATGTAGAGGAGCCATTGAAAGGAAAAGAACACCACCAAATCATGTAAGCCTCCAAAAGCATAAAACTTTATTTTCCATTCATTACCAAAATTAAAGATGTAGGTTTTAATTTACAACCCACTCTCTTAGGGTTACATCAATGACCTAATACTAATGAACACTAATGAGCCTCATTACATGAAATAAAAGAAAAAAAAAACTAAACTAAACTAAACTATAGGCCCAATATGGGCTACTTAATCAACCCAATAAACCCACTAGTTTAGACTTTATAACATAGCCCAAAACAACAATATAAATACTTTGTGTCCTAAATGTAAACAAAACATAAAAAACTCACATTGGACCCAGAATGGGCCCAACAAAAGAACCTAAACCAAGCTTAAATAACATAAAATATAACTCAACAAACAAATGACACATAATACCCCCATGTGTCCACTAAAACATGTGGGACCCACACACCTACTTAAACCAAAGGAACAACACAGTGGGCCTCCTCCTATGATATTGAAACCTATAAGGCTGTATAGGCCTGATGTCCTCCTTTGCCAATTCCTCACTCCATTGAGAGATGTGAGTGTGGACTTTGTGCTAGGCCTACCTAGGACCCCTAGGCAACACAATTTTATTTTGGTTATTATAGATCGTTTTGTCCGAAATGGCCCATTTCATCCCATGCTCTAAAACCTCAGATGCATCTAAAGTTGCAAAATTGGTTTTTGATGAGGTTGTTAGACTTCATGGGGTACCTACTTCCATTGTATCTGACAAGGATGTTAAATTTGTTAGTTATTTTTTGAAGACACTTTGGAAGATGTTTGAGACGAAACTTTAGTTTTCTACTTCCTACCACCCAAAGACGGATTGTCAAATTAAAGTAGTGCATAGGAGTTTGGGGAGTTTACTTAGGTGTTTAGTTGGTGAGCACTTTCGGACTTGGGATAGTATATTGTCGCCAGCTGAGTTTACATATAATAGTTCAATCAATAGGATCACAGGTTTGAGTCCCTTCAAGATTGTTACTGGTTATAAACCTAGGGCAACTATTGACATTATACCCATGTCTGCCACATATAAGCCGTCTAAGTCTGTATCTGCATTTGCATCTTATATATATTCATTGTATGAAGAGATCTATAAGAAAATTATTTTGAGCAATGGAAACTATAAACGGTCAACTAATTCTCATCGAATGCATCGAGAGTTTCAAGAGGATGACTATGTTATGGTGAGATTGAGGCCTAAGTGATTCTAACTTGGAGTTGCCAAGAAACTACATGCACGTAGATCTAGGCCATTTAAAATTTTGAAAAGAATTTGTTCAAATGCATATGTTTTAGATTTACCTGTTGATTTTAGGATTAGTTCTACTTTTAATATTGAGGATCTAGTGTCATACCATGCCATCACAATTTTTTGTCAATCCATTTACAAATATATCTGATATTGTATCCCAACATATTTAGCTTGTTCCTCCACCTCCACCTCTACCATTGTTGTAGCAGTGTGAGCAGATTAAAGATATACTTGATGAGCAGTTAGTATCCATTAGATAGGGTGGTTTTCACAAATACCTTGTCAAGTGGAAGGGATGCCCAGATATTGACAGTACATGGTTGACCCAGGATAAGCTGTAGAGTATTGACCCAGATCAACTCAAGAGATACAGGAGTTCTTTAGCACCAAAGGCGACGCCTTCTCAAACGTAGGGAGTTGATGAGGACATTAGGCCTATGCAGCCTTATAGGCTTCATCATCGTAGGAGAAGGCCCACTATGTTGTCCCTTTGGTTCGAGTAAGTGTGTGGGTCCCACATGTTTTGGTGGACCCATAGGGTATGTGTCATTTGTTTGTTGGGTTATATTTTATGTTCTTTAAGCTTAGTTTAGTGTCATTTGTTGGGCCTAATTTGGGTCTAATATGAGTCTTTTATGTTTTGTTTAAATTTAGGATAAATAGGGTATTATATTATTGTTTTGGGCTATGTTACAAAGCCCAAACTAGTCGGTTTATTGGGCTAGTCGAGTACCCCATATTGGGGCCATAGTCTAGCTTTTTCTTTTCTTTTATTTCATGTGGTAAGGCCCATTAGAGTCCATTAGTATTAGGTCATTGATGTAACCCTAAGAGAATAGGTTATAAATTAAAACTCACCTCTTTAATTTCAGTAATGAATGAAAATTAAAGTTTTATGCTTCTGGAGGCTTACACGATTTGGTGGTGTTCTATTCCTTTCAATAGCTCCTACATTGAAGCTCAATGTAGAATTGCTAGAACAAGGGGTGGGATTGCTCCTAGAGGTGAGTTTCTCTCCTATCTTCTTCTTCTCTTCCTTTTCATCATATTTTTCAAATTCTTCTCTTGAAGTTCTTGCTACCCACAGTCCCCCGTCCAATCCATAACTTTCTACCACCATCAAACCGCCCTCATACCTCCCCTACATCACACGACCACCCTATCTCCACCTCCTTTGCCATTTTTTTATCACAACCCACAGCCCCACATAATCAACGAATTAAAGCAATAATTTAAGTAGTGGTACTTCCAGTTTAATCGAGCTATAGTGGAGTATGGCTTTACGATGATCAAAGAAGACTAGTGGGTGTGTCAAACGGTCCACTAATAGTTTCCTAATCCTTTGGTGTATGTTGGCATTTTATTGGTTGAAAATGATATAGGAATAATTGTCGTCAATCAAAAGTGATTGTCCCTCAATTTGAGATGAAGGACTTGGATGAAGTAAACTTCGTGCTTGGGGTTAAGATAATCCATGACTGCTCTAAGAGATTCCTTAATTTGTCTCAAGAGACTTATATCAAGAGAATGCTAAAAAAATTCAACATGCAGGAATGCAAGCCCGTTTACACTCATATCCAAAAGGGTCATATTTTGAATCTAAACTTGTGTCTTAGGATGCAAAGTTTGAATAAATGAGAGGTATTCCTTATGTGAGTGCAATTGGTAGTCCAATGTATGCTATAATGCGGACTCAACTAAACATCAACTTCACATTGAGACTAGTCAATCATGATCAAAGAAACCCTAGGATAGCACACTTGAGGGCAGTAAAATGGGATTTTCAATGATTGTGTACGGCTGTAGACTATATATTATATTTATGTGAAATAGATGGAGTACTGCAAGGCTATATTGATGCAAATTGGGGTGGCAATTTGAATGAACAAAGATCTACATATGTTTATGATTTAATTTAAGTAGGAGTTGTTTTGTGAAGCAACAAGAAACAGCCCTGTATGGCATTATCCATGATGGAGTCGAAGTAAGTTACTTGTAATGCTAATGTGCATGAGGGTGCTTGGCTCCATAGATTTCTTTAGCGATTTGGCATCATAGAGAGTTCCAAGGAACCCCTTACAATTCGCAATGCTAGTATAGCATCACTAGCATAAGTGAAGGATTCTAAGTATACTGGATGAACCAAACACATTGACATTCATTATCACTCCGGACGAGACATGGTTATGCAACAGAAAGTGGTCCTCAAACATATTTCTATGAGTCAAATGATTATAAACCCACTCACTAAGCCTATTCCAAGGAAAACATTTTGAGGTCATGTGAGGATTATGGGATTTCATAAATTTTTGTCATTGATTGTTAATATTGCATCATTCATTTTGCTTATGATTTGATGTTTGTGGGATTTGTAGACATTCATTATTTATTATGATGATCGTGTTGTTTATTTTTCTATAATTTCATGCGGCATGAATTGTTGTTATTAACACGATCAGTTGCACTCACACCATGATCATCCTAGGTTTTGGTCATGTACTCACACCATGATCATCCTGGCACATGGTTTACGAGCATGATGAGATGTTGAGTGTATTTTTGCACTCAAACTAGTTGTTGGAGTAATAGAGTGTGAGCTAAGCATGTGTTCAAGATGTCTCCTCGATTGGAGTTAGGAGTAGGTTTTAAGTGAATCAAAAACAAGGATATATACTTGAGAAAGCCAAATGCAAGACTCTAAATCAAGTGCAAGATAGGGCCACTGAATTATAAAAAAGCTCAAATCAAGTGCAAAAGAAAGTAAGTGGACTAAGATCTAAATGGTGTTGAGAACTTGACAAACTCTTAGAGAGTTCACTGTAGAATGCATTTCATACTAAATGTGCTATTATGACCAAGACTTGCAAGCAAAAGTGAACCAATTCCAAGTGCTCCTTATAATCTATGACTTTGGTCATGCAAACCTGATAGGTCATGTAGGCATTTGTTCCCTCATAGACTCATGAATATGTTGTAAAATAAAAGCTTGATGATTGCTACTTTCATATATTACCTAAGGCCATGAGTGATTCAGCCTAATAGCGCATAGCTATGAAACCAGCTAAACTAATATTAAGTAGGATGAGAACTGAGGAAAACAATTTGGCTACATCTATTGATAGTACTGTAAAGACAAGCTTGGGTCCATGTTTGGATGATTAGATGATTCAACCAAGTTTCTCAAAACTTCTAACAGTATTTTTCAATTTTTGACTTATCCCTGAAAGAAGCTTATGGCGAATACTGAAAATTGGTATTGTTTAGTGTATTTACTCCACAAGGATAAGAAATGGTCAGTCGGATATAGCAAATCAGTTTAGGGCATGGTTGAGTTGTCAGATGTGAGATGTGTCTTGTTACTTATATGTAAATTAGTAAGGTACTATCTCCTAGAGATCACAACTCCCATCAGTCACATGATGTATTTTTCTGTATGAGATATCAAAAAATAAAAAAGAGAGAAACGATGAGATTTATTGATGTGTCACATTATGGACGAGTGGGAGATGTTGGATTTTATGGTTATATGAGTATCCATGTGGACCCATCAGGCCACCCACATGGATAATGCATAGAACATTACAAACGAGATTGCATTCTGTAAATTGATGAGAAGAGCATTAGATATACCGTGGAGCATTTTTCAACACTTCAAATTCTTCTTCTGTTGGTAAAGCTCGACCAAAAACATCTCTTGGCCTTGACTTCTTCTTCTCTTCACTTAGACGATCCTTACTATGCATGGTTTCAGGTGGCCTGCAAGACCAGTAATACTGAAATCATATTACTGATTGAACTACCATCATCAAAGTCTTCAAAGATGAACCCTTGTTGGAAGAAAAATGATAACCGCGAAAAAGATTTGTGGTGGTACATTGAAAGTGGAGCAGCATCTGTAGAATCTTGTGGGGTATGATTTTGGTCCAGCCTTCTCCTCTCATCTGCAATCTCAGCAGCTTTGGCGCTTTCTGCATTGTAACCAGGAGGTCGGACATACATAAAACTAACAGCTTTCATCGTCTCCACCTAGATATTTAGATTATTAGGAGAAAACCCAGCGACCAAAAAACAAAAGAAAATTATTAAAACCACATATATGAATGACTTGTGAAAGAAAATATTCTATATAAGATGAATATGATAACAAATGGGTTTATAGAAATCCCATAAAATAAAATAAAAGAGGATTACAACAGAATTGATCTACAGACAATATAAATGAATGAGTTGCGATTAAAAATCCTCTGTCCAATTCCTTGTGGCTATATAGTTTCAAACTTTAATTTTTCAATATTTTGCATTTGGGTAAGTTATAAATTTTTGGTTTGAATTTACCTTCTCCTTTTCTTTCTTGGAGATGAGAGCGGTCTGTCGAAAAAACTCCTGCTCCTGAGCAAACTGCAGAGGCAGAGAGAGAGAGAGAGAGATTTGAGAGAGGATCAAGAGGAAGATAGAAAGCATTAAGAAAGAGAGAGAGAAAGAACCTACCTCTCTGGCAACTTCTTGAGCACGGCGGTCGCGTTGAGCATCGGTCTGCTCGGCGATCCACTTGCGGCGTTGGTTGGGATAGGAGAGAGGGTGCCAAGGCTTCTGATTGAGGTAGGAATGGCTCCAAGCGGTCCCTGCCTTGGTCTTGTAGTCCACCTCCCCAGACTTCTCCGAAACCCTCTTCTTGCTCAGTTTCCCCATCCCCTCTTCTTCATCCATCCTTGCCTCCTTCTTCTTCCTCTTCTTCTTCTTCTTTCTTCTTCTTCTCCAATCAGGAACATCCGTGAGATACCACACCCGAACCCCAATAAAATCAAAATATAGCAACACCACAACATTTTAATATGGAACCGATAGTCGCACCACAACAATTACTGA
>JAOXJP010000016.1:6002872-6020824 GCA_025762735.1 Platanus orientalis
CAATCACCCGGATATGAGCGGTCGGAAGGGGGACATAGAGCAGCCGCCATTGATTTCACCATGAATCCCTTCTCTTCATCTAAATTCCAACCCATCTCATCTTGTATATCTTCATCTCCAATCCCATAGTGCTCCAACAACTCCAAGAGGCTCCCCATTTCTTCAACTTCCCAATCATTAAGATTTCTGCGAGGCATAATATTCCATGACCGAAACACCCTTGAGTTAATCAAGTGATCTTTCACTGATCCCCATTTCTCCCCTGCCAAATCATAACAATTCAGAAAAAGCACCTTCAACGACTCCCTAGAACACCACGGATCATGCCAGAACCTCACCCTTTTCTCCATTGTTTACTTTGAAGAACACCAGTCCGAAGAAGGAATCCATCCCTTTACAAATACCCTTCCAAACCCTGCACCCCACAGCTCCCCTCGGATCTCTCGGTTCCCACCCAAGGTGTTCCTCTCCATATTTTGAAGTCACAACACGCCACCAAAGAGCATTCCTTTCACTACCAAATCTCCAGAGCCATTTGCAAAGCAAAGCTCTATTAGCAACCTTTATGGGGCGAAAACCCAATCCCCTTTGGTCCCTTGGCCTACACACCTGCTTCCATCCAATCCAATGGATATTTCTCGTCTCAGAGGATGATCCCCACAAAAAATTCCTCTACATCCGCTCAAGTTGGTTAATGACTGAACATGGAGCCTGAAATAACGACAAGAAATATGTTGGCAAACTGGCAAGCACACTCCTCAACAACACCAACTTACCCCCTTTAGACAAATACCGCCCTTTCCAACTAGCAAGCCGAGACCCCATCTTTTCCACTACTGGATTCCAGATTTTGTTGGACGAGGACTTCGCTCCAAGGGGTAGCTCTAAATAAGTGATTGGTAATATGGCTACCTCACACCCCAATAGAGAAGCCAGCTCATCAATACTTGGAATCTTCCCCACAGGGTTCACTGTAGACTTTCCCCAAATCAATCTCGTAGCTACTTCCATAATAAACAAAATGCATCTCAAATTCCTCACCACCTCCAAATTCGCTTTGAGAATAAAAAGCAAGTCATCTGCGAATTGGATAAAGGATATATTCGGTCCCTCTCCAGTAATTGAAAATCCATCTACAAGGCCTACAGAAACAGCTTTAGATGTCATTCTTCCCAACAAATCAACTACCATAAGAAACAAATAAGGAGAGAGCAAGTCCCCTTGCCTCAAACCTCGACTACCTTTGAAGAATCCCTTCGAAGAGTCATTCACCAAGATAGAGAATAATGGATAAGACACACAAATCTTTATCCAATTTATCCACTTCATCCTAAACCCCATTTGACCCAACACCCAATCAAGATAGCCCCAATTTACATGATTATAGGCCTTCTCCATTGCGTCTACAAGTTCGAATACTGTTCGAACAGTATTTTTGCCAACTACTGCCCTGCTCACCTTTAAAATGTAGGGATGAACTAGACAGAGATGGTGGCCAACATGGCTAAGGAAGTGTTGGCATTAAAATAGGGACCACCTCCATGGGTGGGTCCCAAGTTATTCAATGGGCAAAGAGGTAGAAGCACTCGAAGTAGGAGTGGGAAATATCGCCAATAGGGTTCTCAAGAAAGGCAGGAATACTTGGAAGCAGTAGGCCCAAAACAAGGTGGAAGTGTGGGGCCATTGGCTGACAACAATGGAATTGATTGAGGGGATGAGAAAGAGGGTTTTATGTTGTAGGAGGAAAATCGTTTAGGGAAGTGGTTCTTCAAAGCATTGCCTAGCATTCGGCACCCAATCCCAAGGAAGAAGAACGCGACAATCGCAGAGTATTATCCTTCTCACGCCAGGACCTGTGACCTCGGTTAGAATGCTTGCAGGCATGTCTGGTCGGAAGAGTGATAGGCGATAACCCAACCCCTTCGGCGTTGCGTCAAGGGGTAAACGAACATGGAAGATCGAAGGCGAGCAAATAGTGAGACGAATGGTGAAGAACCTCTTCTTGTTTCACTTTCCTACAGCGAAGGAAGTGAGGAGGGTTTTGAACGAAGGGCGGAGGGAGTGGGAGTGAGAAGGAATATTATTGGATGTGTGGCATCCAACGGCTGGGTGTTTGAGTAGCGTGGATCTGAATCGCCGGAGATTGGAGAGGACAGATGGAGGATGGATTTGGATATCGCGATTACCAGTGCATCTGTGGGGAAAAAAACCTTCGAGAAGATAGCAAATTAGTGCGGGGTACCGATGAAGGAATCGATTAGGAGGCCAATTCGATGGAGTGGGTCCAATTGAAGGTGTGGAGATCGGATTTGGCTCCAGAGTTTGTGTGGTTGATGGATGGTCAATTGGCTTTCAGAGTTCCAATCTGGAAGATGAATCTCCCTGTGTATACGGTGGTGTTAGAGCTTCACCGGCAGAGGATGGACGGTGGTAATCTTTTCGGCAACTGGGGTAAGTCATGTGGAAGGCAAAAGTTACTGGCGGGTTCGAATTTTAAAAATTAAATTGGGAATTTAGGGTCTCGTGGTGGAATTAGGGAGTGAAATGGGGAACAAAGGAAGGCTAAGTTAAACCGGTTTAGTCCGGGGGGAAAGAGGTTTGAACTAGACCCAACTCGGGTGAATAGGGGCTGGGAGAACCATAGACAACTGGACCAGGTTTCAACCAAGAGTGGAAAGAGAGGTCAAGGGATGGGCAAGGTTACAAGGGGCCGTGGGTCTAAGAGTCCAGTAAGTTGGCCTGTGGTTAGGGGCTAGCGAAATGGGTCAATGGGTAGGGAAAGGTCACTCATGGGAAGGCCGAAGCCCAGGATGAAGGAAAGGGCTTTTAATGGGGGTGGTGTTGGGCTCATTGGGAAGGGTAATGGGCAATATATAAAATCCAAAGGCAAAGCTCCAAACCCAACTTCGAAAAGAGAAAGGGGAAGGGCTTCGTCTTGATTTCAAGGCTTTGCAGAAAGGTGAAATTCGCATCGTCTTCTAGGCAGGCGGAGAAGTAGGGAGGTGAGAAATAGAGATGGTAGGGATAATTGGAAGTCCCAATGCCTGGATTGCGGTGAAGCTGAAGATGATTTCATGACAGATTAAAATACTGGCTATAGGGATGAAGAACTAAGGGGGAAATGGAAACAGGTAATTGAGGAGCATAAGGATCAAGAGAGGTGCAGGTAAATGAAATCTATGATGCAGTCCGAGGCTAACAAGGTGGAGCTTCTGGGGGACAAGAGGAAGTCTTGTAATGGTATCGTAATCAAGGAAGGGGAAAGAGAAGAGAAGCTGCAAAAAAGGACAGGGTCAAGTGAGAAAGATAAGGATAAAATTACTTCAACCGATTTGAGTGAAGAGGAGGAGGAGGATTGGGAGTGGGAAATGAACTCAGTCAAAGATTGGGTAGGGTAGAAGGATCAACTGGTAGAAGTTGGATGTAGCCGATCGTGTTCGTCAGGGAGAGATCTAGGTTTGGAACCAGCGATGCAAAATCTAGGGGATGAATTTGGCACTGCTACTGGTAAGTAGGTGGTAGAGAAATCGAGGCGATGGGGGGATTATACTTCTGATGGCTCTATGGTAGAATTTTCTGAGGGTGAGAGATGGGGATATTCAGGGGAGTACGAGTCCATCAAAGAAGCAGAACCCATCCTAATGTTCCTCCGATAGCTTAGTCTGGGTGGGTGCTTAAGAAGGTGGCTGAAGTTAAACGTAGGTTGGGGCATGCCTTTAAAGGAATAGAGCAGAGAGTGAAAGACTTTTTTAGGAAAATTGAAAGGAGAAGAAGCTGGAGTCCTAGAAAAAAAGAAAGGGTACTTGTACAGTGAGGTGGGCAAAAGGAGAAACAGGGAACTAAGGAATCTTCACTCTGATATTCAATATGAAAAAGTGGAAAGGGGGAGAGAGGGAAGAAGAAGACGAAGAGGGCATGATCAAACAATCTCATATGATGAAGACAAACATCTGTATTTGGAATGTTAGGGGGCTTGGGAGGGAGGAAAGGTGGTGGGGATTGAAAGACTTAATCAAAAGGTGGAAGGTGAGTATTTTATCCTTGCAAGAGACGAAAGTCCAGGATATTAACAAGAAGATGGCTCTTGATATGTGGGGTTGAAGGTCTTTCTCGTTTATTTACAAGCCAACTAGCGGAAGGTCGGGGGAGCATTTTAGTTGCTTGGGATACGAAGGTTATGGAAGTGCTAGATCATCACATTGGTGAGTTTTTTATTTCAATCTTAGGTCATAATAAAGAAGATGAAAAAGTATGGGCTTTTATGGAGTTTATGGTTCGTGTGATCAAATGGAGTTAGGTTTGCTTCGGGAGGAGCTGAGTGATGATAGGTCGGCTTGGGAGGTGTCATGGTGTGTTAGGGGTGACTTTAATGCAGTCAGATATCCTGGGGAGAGGTTAGGGGCTACTAGAATGACAGGACATATGAAACAATTTGATGGCTTAATCTAGGAGATGGAGCTGATTGATCTTCCGTTACAGGGTGCCACCTTTACGTGGACAAATAACCAAGATAGGCGTGATACTAGCAGGCTAGACAGATTTTTACTGAGTTCAAAATGGTTGGAGCAAGGTTCGCTCCTTTCCCAAGAAGCTCTTCTCAATCCTGGATCAAATCACTACCTTGCTCTTCTCTAAACAGCGTACCCTTCCTCAAGACCGCGGTCATTTAGGTTTGAGATCATGTGGTTGGAAATCCTTGGATTTAAGGAGCTTATAAAGAAGTGGTGGTCCGAAACTGAAGTTGAGGGCTCGGCTAGCTTTGTTTTTGCTCAAAAATAGAAAATTTTAAAAGAAAAAATCATCCAATGGAAGAAGGAGGTCTTTGGGGGCTTGGAAGCGAGAAAACAAAAGTGTTTGAACACTTTGGAGAATCTAGAGTAGAAAGGGATGGTAAATGGACTGAATGTGGAAGATAAGAAGTTAAAGTTAGAGGTTGAAGAGGAATATAACACTTATTTGAGAATGGAGGAAATTTCATGGAGGCAAAAATCGAGGGCAACTTCGCTTAAACAAGGTGACTCAAATACAAAGTTCTTTCATAGAATGGCTAACTGGAGGAATTCTTTGAATAGAATAAACTGGTTGGAGGAGGATGAGGAGTGGATGTATGATCAAGGTGACATTCAGGATTTATGATCAAAGATCCTCTCCCTACAAGGCCATCCTTAGAAGGAGTGGTCTTTGGTAGAATCTCTGATGACCAGAGGAATTGGTTAGAGAGACCCTTTTCTGAGGAGGAGGTGAGGCATGCACTCAATAACATGGAAGATGATAAGGCTTTGGGTCCAAATAGATTCCCCTCCTTGTTCTTAAAGGAGTGTTGGGATGTAGTAGGAAATGAGGCAATGGCGACATTCGAGGCGTTTCATGGACAAGATCAATGGTGCAAATCTCTTAGTGCAACATTTATTTCCCTAATTCCAAAGAAGAAATATGCCACCCAAATTAAAGATTTCATGCCCATTAGTTTGGTGGGATGTTTATATAAATTACTAGCGAAGACCCTGGTGATTCGGCTTAAGTCAGTCCTTCCCCAAATCATCTTAGAATCGCAAAATGCTTTTCTGCCGGGAAGACAGATTACAGATTATGCTTTATTGGCTAATGAATGTATAGATGTTATGCAGAAAACAAAATGGGAGGTATCATTAGCAAAGTGGAGAAGGCCCATAATACATCTTTAACCTAATGACACTGCTAAAGGCAAGAGCATCAGTTACAACATTAACCGTCTTTGGACTGAATTGACACAAGATGTCCAATCCAGTTGCCAACGCAAAAGCTTCTTAGATATGGAAACCTCCATGGCCACTTCTCAAATTGTAAAACCATCCAATCATAAAGGAATAATCAACTTCCATTACCAATCCCTCTAACAAGAAATTAAAACCCTAGGAATGGGTAATGACGAATCTCCAACTCACATAGAGCCAAAAAAAAGATGGTTGCCCCAGAATTAGCCCTAAAAACACGATCAACCAGGGTGCAGGTCCCCAATCAAGCAACAACAACAACAAACAGCCTTATCCCCAATCAAGCACCCGTCAAAATTAAGTTTGATAGAATTTGCATCAAGAGCCAAGACTGAACATCTCCACAATGAGGGATTGGCTCTAGCAATAATGACCAGATCTCTCACAATAAGATCAGTGATAAACACTTGAAAGTATCAACAATGGTGACCGAATGAGCAACCCTGTTAGTAATATTTTCAAGAATGTCGTAAGTTGGATGAACACAATCCTGAAAAGTTTAGAATTTCATCCCCCAAATTCCCCTAAGAATATCCATGAACAAACACCTCCACAATAAATTTAACCCTCCTCCCAAAGGGTAAAAGGTACCAACAACCAATACCACTTAAAACTCAATCAAGTCGTCTGGAAACACCCTTTGAATACCACATACTACAACAACAGAAACAGCCTTATCCCAACTACTTGGGATCGGCTACACGAATCTTGTTCTGCCATTCCATTCTATCTAGGGCCATATCTGCCATTAAATCACAAGCCGCCATGTCTTTCCTCACTACCTCAACCCAAGTCAATTTTGGCCTCCTCTTGTCCTTTTAGTGCCTTCAACTTCCATCGTCTCACTCCTTCTTACTGGCATAGTTATTAGTCTTCATTGCACATGACCACAGCATCTCAGTCGACTTTCCATCATCTTCTCACCTATTGGTGGTACACCTAAGCTCTCGTCCATGGATTCATTTCTAATTCTATCTCTTCTAGTCTTGCAACTCATCCATCTCAACACCCCCATCTCAGCCACACTCATTCTATGTACGTGCTGTTTGTTGGCTGCATAAAAAAAAAAAACCCAAAAAAAGCAACAAATTCATGCAATGGATAAACAAGTGGTACATAGCATATATGATGATTATTATTGACTGTTGGCATCATATGGTAAACTAGAGTACAAATTCATAACAAAGACAAATCCAACCTAGGTACCAAAGTTGACCAATTTTTTTCTATATATAGCAAACTTCTTTTATAAGTAATAGTAATTGCATTGACCAAAAAACCATTTACCCAAGTAAATACAATAGGTACACAAATTTTGGAGATTCTATATAAAAACTTACTTAAGATACAATAAACAAAAACTTCAAAATTATATCTTTCAATCTCTGCCTAAGCAAAGTAGAAAACATTGTTTCAATCTGAAACAGCTTATATGCATTTTTCCCCTCTGAAAAGAAAAGAGGAAACAGAAGTCCAGTACATTAGCATCCACCTGATTTTCTTTTCAATTGCATTGACCTGAACATCCACAAAAACTCTGTTGTTTCTCTCTTCCACACAGCCCAACATATAGCAAAAAGCATAAAACTCCACATAAACTTACCCCAACTGCTATATGGAATCAAACCCCAACCTTGTAATATTTAGGCTGATGTTTCTGCTATCACCCATGGTCCTAAAGAGGCCAAACATTCTACACCAAAGAGCCCAGACATATTTTCATCTCCCTCTCTCTCTCTCTCTCTCTCTCTCTCTCTCTCTCTCTCTCTCTCAATAACATCTTCCTCTTGTTCTTTGCACAGTAAACGTATGTTGGTAATCCTTCATCCTCAACTGATAAGATGATTGAATGTTAAAATCTTGTCAAGGGATGCATCTAAATAATACGCAAGATCTTATTTGGGACAGCTGGCTTCCAAACATTAACCGGAAATTTTAACCTTATGCCAGATCATAGAACAGCCTTTAAAATTCCATCTTCACACCCTTTTGTCAAGCTTCAATAATTTATCAAGAATTTCCTCAAGTTTTTCCACAGCCCCACCACCATATCTCTCTCTTGATCATTCATGTTTCTCCTTAATTGAAGTGCCCATGTTCTATCCCATTAGCCACATCCATATATTATCCACATGGGCACTTTTATTCATGACCAACTCATACAGTCTAGGGAAGTCTTTCTTCAAGTCATCTTGGCACTAGATTCGCACAAAAACTCACCCTTGGCCGATTCCCAACTTCATATTTGATTCTTCCCATGAGCTTGCACTAAACTTTTGTCATGCTCTACCAAACACCCATCCAATACAGCAACAAAACCACGTTACCTTTCAATCCACCCTCTCTACTCCCAAATTTAGCCGCTACTACTCATCTCAATAAGCTGTCTTCTTGTCCAAAACATCATAGCAACTTTCCTAAAAGAGCTTGGTACAGTTTCCTCTATGGAAGTATTGTAATGGGAAATTTCTTTTTCAAGCCAATAATTTTTATTTTTTTTTTTTATAAAGCAAAGAGAATTTTTTTTTCAAGCCCATAATTGTGCAGCACCCTAGCCATCGCCTAGCTAGATCCAACCTTAACACCATTTGAGCCCTTCTTTGACCCACCAATGACACCAACCATGATATACTGACAGGGATATGACTCCTCTCAAGTCCTGATACTTAAGTTGACTAGCCCACAAGTTTCTTCCCGGTATCACCGTGATGCCTGTCCCACTCGCAGGTTCCTCATTAATCAGGTTCCCCATTAATCGTTCCATACACAAGTCATTTCTTTGAGCACCCTATTTGACCAATGTATCTACCTTCTCATTGCCATTAAAGTATCTAAATAGAAAAAAGAAAAGGAAAGATATTTTTATATAAAACAACTGTCTTACACAGTGATGAGGACATCACACCATGTGTCAGCCTTAGAACTTACCAACGTAGGAGGAGAGGTCCTCTTGCCATTTTGATTTAGTAGAGATGTGGATGAGGACCCTAGGCCATGGCTGGAGCTGTCTGGAGGACTATCTTGTGCTATTTTTATATGTGGTCATGTGGACCCATTTTTGGCAGCATGTGCCTTTTATTTGTTTTGTTATTTTGTGTCTTTAGTTAGGATTGAGGGTTACTACATTATTATTTTAGCTTTGAGGTCCCTAGTTGCAAATATTTTAAGTTTTGGACTCTAGTTGTCATAGGAAGTTCCTTTTAGTGAGAAGTTTAAAGTTTCCAAATTTAGAAAGTTTTAATTTTGAATTTGATTTGTAAGGGGGGAAGTAGGGCAAATCGTGGGCTATAAAAGAAGGTCCTCCCCAGTTTGTTTTGCTAATGAAATATTCCGGTTTCCTTGTCTCCCAAGATTAGAGTATTTTCTTCTTCAAGTTTTGTGCCAAACTTGAACACTGGGGAGGGATTTCCTAGGTTGTGGTGAAAGGATTTATCCGCAAGGTAACCCATCCTCTCCAACTTTCTTTTTGATTTTTCCACCACAACCCTAATTCTACATTAAACCTTCCAATCGGCCAGGCCTAACCCAATATTCTTTTTGAAATCCTCCATCAAAACCCACTTTCTTCACCTCCCAGACCTGCTGCCCTTCACCAAAATTTTCCCTAATTGATTTCACCGAGGAAATCATAGGAAACAGTAGAACCTAACCCTGCAGCACCCTGTGAGGCATTCTCTCTTGAAATTCTAATTTGGAATCAGATTTCCAAACCCTGCGGCAGCATCAGGTTGGGTTTTTTGTCTCTTTGAATTTGGTATCAAAGCTGATATCACCCTGTGTTAAGACTGGTAACAGCAGCAATAAGGTGTTCTCTGATGAATGGACAATCAACATTGAAGAAACCCTCTGATTGAAGCTTGCAGCTACATCTGGGATCCTTCCCAGGTTGCTTCATTGATTTGTAGAGTCAAGATCATCTTCAAAGTGTGGGACAGGTCTGGTAATACCCTGCAGCTACAAGGTACTCCAGAATTTTCTCCTCCGATTCCCTGTAAGTCATCTGATTTATGCCCTTATGGTACCTATAACACCACCATCCGATAGCTTATTTGGAGGAGTATTCAAAGTCTGAAATCTGTCCAGAAACCAGACCTGAATAGAACAAACCCCTGGCCCTGTTTGAACCCTGTTTACTTTCAGAATATGAGTCCTTAACCAGGATTTATTACTTTGTTTGAGTACCCCATCAGTCACCTTATTCAGTTTTGTTTGCTCCCCTGCTATGAATCTGATCTTACCCCAGTTAATCCTTGTAAAATCCCTCATCCCTTTCTGTTGATCCTATAACCTGCTGCCTAAGCAGACCCTTTAGTCCTACAAATCCCTTGATTCCAAAGTGCTGCTAGTCCATGGAACAGCCTCTGTTTCAGCCATAAATATATCTTAAATAGCCTGCTGTTCCTGTCTACTACCCTGCCCCCAATTATCTCTTGTTTTGCCCCAATTGAACCCCATAAACCCCTTTATTTACCCACTGTTTTAGTCATAAACAGAACCTAAATACACTCCTATTTCTACTTCAGACTTGACCCTTTTCTGAACTAAACAAACATATACCCGACAGCTTCTTTACTCCCTAATACCACCTGCCTTACCTTGTTTGGTTATTGCCTTGTTAGGTCTTCATTACATGGATTAGTTGCTGATTTCTCCAAGTTCGCAAGTGTTTAATTTTATTTTATTTGTACTTAATCTGATTAGTTTCATTCTTAATATGGTTATAACTTCAGTCTTGAGTTGCTTTATGACCTAATTTTCTAAGTGGAATTAAAGTGGGATTGACATAAGAATAGGAATCTAGTTTATTTGATGTCATTGCTTTGTGTAATACCTCTGAACTCTACTTGCACTTGAATGTACATGCATCCTGCATCATACAGCCTGAACCACAAAAAACATATATGCAAGCAGTCAAGGGAATTTCTGAATATGCATAAAGAGCACATATACGGATCAAGTAAAGATTGTAAATATTCAAGAATAGAGCCTTTGACCTATAGTAATTGTGAAGGAAAACCTAATTACAAAATATTTCAAACCAAAAAATTCATAGTTTGGTGAGAAATAACACAACTCATGGGTAATGATGTCTTTTTTGTGGGTAAATTAAGATGTCTGGTCCAACACCAAGTATCCCTGTCTTTCACAAGATCAGTAACTCAAGGGTACAAACAGGTTTTGAACCCAGAAAACTGTTACTCAGTAATACAGACTTAGAGCAATAGGAATGTGTTATAAGTTCATGTCAATCTTGTTAAATAGATTAGTGAAAAGTACTCTCATTGTTTAATTCAATTTTAAAGAACCCCCACATGCAACTAGCGCTGGTAGAGTGGGAAATACTCGTTAGAAATAAAACACTTTAGAAAGGTCTCCAGCAAATGAAGAAACTTTAACAACAAAAACCAGTACAACAGAAGGAGACCCCCACCTTCCAGTAACACAGCCCTTCATACTAGTGAGCAAGCAAAGGTAAGGTGACAGAATGAGCATGCCTAGGAATTACAGACATTTAGGCATTTTCTTTGATGGAGCGCATTAGCGAAATGTAATTTCCTTCGCACCTTTGTGCAGGTTCAGGTAACCAAACTACAAAGTTTTGGTTTCCACTAAGGAATAGTTCAGCAGATGGCCCAACTTTTGTGATAAAGGAGTTTAAAAAGTAGATATAATCACTCTAGAACAAGGGCTAATCTTCCAAGATAATGGTGTCCAATGATAAATGGCAGACAGGCTCATAAGTTGAAGACGCACATTCAGTTTGGCGTTGGCGTTTGGCTCCAACACGTGCAACCATACCAGTTATGTACCTTGGTATGGAGTGATACCTTGCCTCAGATCATATTTGTTGTATACAATTTTCTTTTCATTGATTTCCCAATTAGAACAGCAGGGTGTGGTGAATTTTACTGATAATTTCTTTTGGATCAATAGATTCCATTAATAATCAAAATAGTTAAAAGAACAGAAGAAGGGAGTTTCCAATTACAAACATAGAGAATAATCAAGAGCTTATGAGTCCTTATATCTATAGCATGTACATGGACCAGTTGAAGTTAAGACTCCCTTGCAAACACAATATAGGATGTGAAACACCCAAGATATCGTAGAGAACTACTTAAAATTAAATAATTGTTTTCCCTTCTAACATATATTTACGGCACATGAGAGTAGTCCATTGGATCATGAAGAATTGTTTCCTTCAGGACGACCACATATACAAAGAAGAGAAATTTTAATTATGTGTGTAGATTAGCAATGTTTTTACATCAAACTGCAAAGAAAAAAACACACTACAATAAATACTAGAAATCCTGCTTTCCATTTTGTTTGCATAAAACCCATACTTGAACAAAAGATGAAGCAACAACAGCAATACTACTACTACTACTACTACTACTACTACTGCAACAACAGCTACAAAAATAGTGACAGTTCAAGAAGAATTGTATCTCCAACTTTCAAGTACCTGAATCAATGCAGCAGCTGATCGACCAGCTCCGGCAGCGGCACCAATTAAAACAAAGAGATGAGGAAATGCCGGAGTTAATAGCTCCATTCCATAGGCAGCATTTTCCAAAAGATCCGCAAACAACCTCCAACCCTTAGGGTTCACATCAAAATGGCGGCCATACTTAGACAACATAATTTTGCTGAGGTACCCAATGCCATCCTTCAGTACCCAATTGACAGCAGCTGCAGTTGGAATAGCACCTTTTCCTAATCCAACGGCATAAAGCAAGGCCTAGACGAGACAACAAATAGCACAGCAGAATATGAGAGAAGAAGGGGAAAAAAAATTGGAAGAAAGCGTTAGCAGTAATAAAGATTTTTGCTGGGCTTCCCTTTTATGGGTCCTGACGTCAAATACCATAAAATCCATGATTACATATAATGCGTTCAACAACAGCAACAATATAATAGGGAAAGAGATTAAGAAGCAGAAATGTTATTGGTGAAGAGAGCAGGTCCAGAAAAGTGAAACGGATGCAGAAGAAGGAAGGAAGGAAGGAAGGAAGGTGTGATGAAATGAATGGAATACCTGGGTGGCAAGGACGCCACTGATTTGGCTGGCGATGCCCTGAACCCCTCTCCATAGCGTATACTCCAAATAATCGCTGCTAACACTGTGGGGATAACCTTCTGGAAGCATTAGACGCAGGAAGAGATCCCTGCACTTAAGCCACAAATTGGATCCAAGAGACAAGGACACGGGGGGGTCACCAAGGGATGTAGCCGCAGACATAGGCAATGTCTCAGAGACGATGAAGGCATCCTTATAAGGGTCAGGGAAAAGCCTTGTCCAGTTGCCACTTCTCACTTGCCAAACAACTTGTGAAGCAGTTTTTGCAAGTGCGTACGACCCCAGTTGCGAATGCCACAAGCAACCCAATACAGAGAGGAGCAAAATCAACGCGTCCCTGTGTCTGGAACCCGTCGTCTTGTGGGACTCGTGGCAAAGCACGCGGCGGGAGCATAAGAAGAAGAAGAAGACTAAAGGAGAAGCATCCCCCCATCCATCAAAATCGAAAGGATTCCAACCATGATTGCCCTTGTTGTTGTTGTTGTTGTTGTTGTTGTTATTGAATAGGTTTCCACCACCAGTGCCATTGTCACCTAGTTCCGGTATCGGAAGTATCGGAAGGAGAAGAGAATTACATGGGGAGGAGTCTGTGGTGGTGGTGGTGGTGGAAGGAAATGTAATTTGTAGAGGTTTAGACGATCCACCACCGCAAACAAGGACAGGGGATATAAATGACTTGACGACAAGCAAATGGGGCTGGATGGACAAACCCGCCAAGACTCGCCGGCGGAAAGGACAACCCTTTCTTACTACCACTACTGATGCTTTAATTTTCCCGTCCAAGCAGCAGCAACAGCGACACTTCTCAGCGGTAGTAGTAGTTGGCAACAACAAACTACTCGAAAAGGAGAAGGCCCAGCAGGCCATCTCGCTCTCCCTCTCCCTCTCCCTCTCCCTCTCAAGCTTCTTCTTCTCCTCTTCCCTGTAATAAGATGTCAAAAGCGTCGTTCGATTTTCTCCAATGCGACTCCTCCTCCAATCCAATATACCCAAAAATAAACCGAGTACAGAATTAAAAACAAACAAGACGTATAGACCAACTGAACCTTCCTTTTTATCACATGGACCGCCCAAATAAATTGTAATCTCGTCGTTCAACTCCCAATCAACGGTTTTAATCTACAAGAGAAAGAACAATCACCCTAATACAAAGAAAATGGTTGAGAAAGAATGGGGTGAATCGTTCTCAAGGCGGTTGTAAAAAAGTGAAAAATATATGTGGTATCTGCTGTTCTATATTTATATAGGGGTGATCATGTAAACAGCAGGGATTTATTTCATGGGAGAGGGGCTATTGGCACCTCCAAAAGTCCTCACCACACCCCCATTTTAAGACTTTTCAATATTTCACCCCCGTACCACCACTAAAATGACATTCTTATCCTTTATTAACCCAAAACCCAAAAATTGATATTGTTTTCCCCACCCTCCCCCTTCGTTAAAATGTTAAGAGTCTTCAAAACGAAAAAAAAACATTATTTCCCTCCGTTTTTCTCCCAAGCAAACCTTACGTTTTTTTTAACATCATTGTTATGTGAAAGCATTGTAATCACCTAATAGATCATCAAAGAGTCGAATCGAAACAAAAAAATCATTCAATGGTAAGTATTTTTCGTTTTACAAAAAAAAAATCTTGCATTTTGTTTGAAGGTACAAGTCCGGGCAAACTTGGTTTTGTTCAAACCTTGAAGTCCAAACAAACTCAAATATGTTCAAACATAATCCAATTTAGTCGGACCTCAAGGTCCAAACAAATTGGGTTTGGTTTGACCTTAAGGTCTGAACAAACTTGTATTTTTTTTTTTTAGCCCAGACACTCTCTTCTTTGTTATAAAGTGAATTGTGTTTGTTGAATCTAATAAATACTAATATAGTCAATTTGAAGATTTCTAGCAAATAAAGCCTACAAAAGATTACATTGAGTTCCATGGGAAGTTCAGGCGCTTAGTTCAATCCAAATTTAATTACATGAATAGTAGATGAGGATGAACAAGGATGATTAAAGTGGTGTTTAAAAACTTTTTGACAATAAAATTACCTTATCTTGTCTTTCATTGCATTTGAAATTAGTTCATCACAGATTATTATGCTAAGTATATAGTCATTAAAATGGGTTAGAAATGAGCTTCTTCAATTTTATAAGTGCATCAGTGGTTAGTAATTTATAGGTGAAGACGAGTTTAGAACTCAGTTTTGTGATATATTGATTTTTTGTGTGATGTTCCAACTGCAGGGTGATGCTTTGAGCCAATTTAGTAAGGTTTCTGCCAAGATGGTAATGGATTATACCATTGAGTTTATCACATATGAGGTAAAGCTTTTCGAATTCTTTTTGAGCTATTATGAGAAGATTTTCTGAGTTATTTTGCTTCGATTTTTATGTTATTACTTTTTTTATAGATATTTAAGAGCAGAGCAGACTTATGTAAGTGGGCGGTTAAGGTTGAGCGAATAAATGGTTTCATTATTTTCACTAAGAAATCAGATTCTGGTGCTTCCTCAAAAAAACCAAGAATTACCCTTGCATGTGAGAGGAGTGGCCAATACAGAGAGCTTAAGAAAGATGTGAATAAAGATTAAAAAAAGACATCTAGTGTCAAGTAGTAAGATATGTGGATGTCCATTTGAATTGAAGGGTAAAAAGCTACCCACTAATGATGATTGGATTTTGTTAGTAGTGTGTGGTGTGTATAATCATTCCGTTGCAAATAATCTCGAGGGACATTCATATGCTGGAAGACTGTCGCAAGAAGAGACTTCGTTATTGGTTGATATGTCCAAGAGTAGGGTAAAACCAAGGGATATTTTGGCTACACTAAAACAAAGAGACCCCTTAAATGCTACCACAATAAAGACAATATACAATGCATGACAGAGACATAAAACGGTGGAGAAGGGTGGAAGGTCTCAAATGCAGCTACTATTGGGACAGTTAGCAGAGCATGGATACATTGAGTGCCATAGACAAATCGATGATACTGAGACCGTGATTGATTTATTTTGGGCACATACGATTAGTTTGGAATTGTTACACGCATTTCCACATGTTTTGATCATGGATTACACCTACAAGACGAATAGGTATCCTATGCCCCTTTTGGAGATTGTTGGATTGACATCCATTAACATGACTTTTGCTGTAGCCTTTGTATATCTCCAATACAAGAAAGAAGATAATTTCACATGGGCACTGAGTGTTGATCAGATGCAAGTTTCCTATTATTTAAGTCCCATTCAACTATTCATAGTTAGAGAATATCATCTAATGTATATAACATCAAAAGAAGATGTTAAGAAATAAACTATATGAAAGTACAGGAAAAAATGTATCTTAAGAAACAAAACAAGTTTATGTTTACATATGTCTCTCTCTTTCTCTATCTTTCTCATCTAATTTCTGGAGTTACGGTGTTTGCAGCAGAAGAAAGTGTGTAAAGTACGTCTCTCAGAAGCAACTGGAGCATTTTTATCTTGGGAAACGGGGGGTAGATCTAATCTCAGGTCATGAATCAAGTGTACAGACTCCTCAACCACATGATATATGTCATCATAGGGTGTAGAACCAGAACCACAATCGATAATAGGTTCCAAATACCCCAATGCACCAATTAGACGTGGATCATCTAACACCGAGGGTGCACTGGTGTGTGAAGACTGGCTGGAATCATATGTAGATCGGGACTCGAGGTTCTGCACATACGGATGGGACACCCGTAAATACCATTACATGTACTCTAGGATACACTCTTCAGGAAAAGAAACTTTATGTGATCGAAACCTACCACTGAGCAAGTGATTCTCCCAACGGTCCTAGAACATAGGAATGCACAAATAATCCACATGATACTGAGTGGGCTTAGCACCACACAAACATTTAGTAAGGGCCACTAGAGGGGAAGGAATATACTAGACCCGACTGAACTGATGTAGCACCCGGTCCGGGTGATAAGGCTTGATCACATCAATGCACTTCAGCATGCCATAATAGAATGCAATATCACTAAATGGATATTGCGCTCAGAAGACAGAGTCCTCATATGGGGTCTAGCACACCTATAAAAATAAATTCAAACAAACTTCAATTAAGTAATCAAGGTAATAGTTAAATCTATATAATCTAAATAAAGATCTATGTAATTGACGTAAATAAAATGTATGCTTAATGTAATACCTCATTAACGCTTAATGCATTAAGTGTTTCCTGCATGACCCGTAAGTTCTCTCAAAGTGGCCCAATCTCTTTCTGTGAACTCCATCTTGAGACCCGCGGCTCGTTTCCCTCATATACTCGGTTGTAATTAGGTGTGAAGTAGAAAAATCACTCATAAACCCAACCCTCAAGCAATGTGATATACTCTGCCATCTGTTTTACTTTCACTCAACTTGTAGATCCTAGTTGACGATATAAATGGGCTAGGGCTACTTCACGCATAGTCTTGCACTTCACACAAATTTTTCAGAAACATCAAATATGCAACCTACACCCGCGTAGAAGACTTGTCAATAAATAGCATACAACCCAATAAAAATAATAAGTAAGCCTTGGCTACACACTCAATCTAGGTCGGATCAGATTTGTCATGCACATTGATAAATATATTCCTCAACCACTCCAACCGCATAGACGTGCCTCGAACGGCTACAAGCTCCTCTTGCATCCTCGGTCAACACTTGTAGCTACACAGACACTAAGCTAATTACAGCATCCAATGATAGTTTCTGAGGAATGAAGAAGCTCGACCAACAACTGAAATCCCAAGTAGGCATGAGACGTCATTCAAGGTAATGGTCATCTCCCTAAACGACATGTAGAAAGTATAAGTCTCTGGATACCATCTCTTTACAAACGCTGAGACCACTACGTTGTTTACAAATTTGAATGTTGTTGTGACTAAGGGGTATAGGCCGGAAGCACTGATCAGTAGTTGAAACATTTCATTGAGAGGATAAAACCTCTCAAACACCCACTCATTTATTTTTTGGTTGTGAGATAAGTATTTAAGCGGTTCTCGATCCTACAATCAAATAAAAAAAACAGTAATAAATATAAACATTCAAAATTAACAATATTTAATAACAATAATAAATAAAAATAATCAATGGGTTTTGCAATAC
>JAOXJP010000016.1:6028387-6046913 GCA_025762735.1 Platanus orientalis
GAATTGGCTCGATAAACACTACTACACAATCACAGTAGAATTGCAAAATTACAATATTTAAATTATTAATAATTATTTATATTATTATAATAAATATAAAATAAATTAATCAAACAATGTATTTAATATAATATACTAGCATGATAATTATTTTATACTGTATTATTAATCAATCATTTGTAATATTATGATTATATTATTAATCTAAAAATACTATTCATTCAATAGTTATTCTATTATATTTTATTAAAATATTATATTGAATTGTATTAAAGGCAACCTTAAAAAATGGGAAAGGAGCAATGAGCAAGCTGTTGATCAAATGTACATATATATAAAGAATGTTAGCCTAGTCTACAAAAAGGGTACGTATCAACTTTAAGAGTTGAAAAAAGATCCTAAATGTCTTCTTTAAACTATGGTTTGATCTTCTTGGGCTCTTTTTTTTTTTTTTTTTTGGGTAAACTGCAGGAGATCATGATGTTCAGCCTTAGGTCCTCTTCTCTTTCTTTTTGGGCTCTCTTTTGCACAACTATTTATTTATTCTTTCTTTTTTTTAATTTCCTGAAGTGAGTAAGACAGTTCTATTCTCCTTCAATTTGCAAACAATAATTAGAGTGAAGCTACAATTCCTTTGCTGTGTACAAGAGAACATTAGTTATTAACTGAACCAATTTTTTACACTGATGTGTTGCCCCTGATGTCAGTCTCACCTTGGACTCAATCTAGGGGTCACACCAAATCCAAGGCGTCCTCAATCATGTCCATCTTTAAATTTTGCCTACAGATAAAATATGACCATAGAATAACAAACCGAGGGTAGATTTCCTCTTGTGAAAGAAAGTGTCTGGCTACCCTCTGCCAGGCACTGTCCAACATGTAGTGTTTTTCCCCTTTGGTAATCCAAAAGATTAGGTACAAATAACTTAGGCCGTTCAAGGTCAGTTTGTTAACCCAAAAGGTTAGGTACAGATACTTTAGGTCATTCAAGGTCAGTATGACATAAGGGGCCAACACATCAGTGCCAAAAAGTGAAAATCAATTTTCTGGTGCTAATTTGTCCACCCCTGATGCCATATTGACCTAGACCTAGGTTGCACAGGGGAATCATATCAAATCCCAGCCGCTTTGTTAAGGTGTCGTGCTGCATCTGGCACAGGAGGACTGGGATTATATACGAATGAAGTTCATACTGATGCGTTTGAACTTGACCGGCATCAAGGACTGGCGCATCAGTGCCGAAAAGTGACTTACACTTTCTAGGGGGCGCTTATCACTTTTTAAACAGATGTGTCCACCCCCTGGCGCCATTCGGATGCATCATTATGAGAAATTTCATTTGTACCTAATCTTCTTGGACTCACATACTCTGCATCGAGAAAAAAATGAACCACCATGAGCCAAGACACAGAGGTGGTGGGGGCCCATACACTCTTTGAAGGCCCCACCATCCTCTTTGTATCTTGGCTCACAGCGTCTCACTTTTTCCCGAGTGCAGAGGATGTTAGTCCAATCTTCTTGGGGCACAGGAGGGTTGCCAGACACCTTTTCACAAGAGGAAATCCCTCTACATGTTGCATACGAAAAGATGTACTGTCCAGGACACCAGGGAAAGTCATATAGAATCAAATGCATATTCCATATTCAAAAAATGCTTCAGCCACCCATTTTATTCCATATGACTGCCGGTGTCCTGGACAGAACATCCTGTCCCTTTTGCATATACATGCATCTAAATACGTCCAGTCTTAGCAGAGTGGTTACGTTACCGTAAATCCATTAGACACACTGGCTGACAAAGGATAAATTAGCAAATACATAGGGGCTTTATCTACTGTTTATTTACTAAATACCTCTGAGTTTATCAAGACACCCTTTGTGAATGAAAGTTTCAGACGTTCTGGAGATGATACAAATCCGTTTAGTTAGAAAGGCCCCCACAGGTTCACTTAAATTAGAACAAAAGCTTATTTAAAAAAAAAAATGTAACTTATTATTTAGAACCAAATAATGTTGGTGACTTTTGGAGCAGGCAAACATTTAGGTTAATAATTACTATAACTCTCCAAGTTTCATGTTCAGACCCAAAATGCTCCCATTAGTTTATCATCCAAGTCAACTGTTTAAAATCCTTGGGATTGGAATCTTTCTGGATAATATATAGGATATGAGTCCAACATGAGTCTTTGAACCGGGCTACAGTTCTTTCTTTATGAACTTGGTGTATTCTATCAAAGTAAAGACCAATGTAAATCTCAATGGCAAGGTTTTCGGGATACGGGGAACGGGGTTGGGCCTACCATATCAAAAGGGTTGTAGAAAGAGAATCCGGCCACCTATTTCATTCGAGGAATGACCAATTTAAATCTATATGGCATGGTTTTCAGAAGTAAAAACGCTCACCGGGAGTTCTTTAGGCCTGAAAAGAAAATAATACCCCATCGAACACCTCGTCTTACTCTCCAAAGCTTTAGAATTCTGCTGGGTCAATATTTTCAAGAGATTGGACCTCTAAGACATTCATAGTGGTTGTAGCGTTGTCGTCACTCCGGACACTCAATGCCAGATGACACTCCGAGCCACAGCCGAATCCAATGGGTAGGGTCCAAGCATAAAGAAGAGGTGACATTCAGAAAGAAGGATAAACAGGAAAAAATAAGAGTAAAAAAGAAAGGAAGGTTCGGAAAGAAAACCTAAAGATTATGTTCATGTAAAATTAGCGAGAATATATTCTACCAATAAATAAAATAAAACTAGCACAAAAACATAAGATGGCTTGGCCTGGAACCAGGGTCACAGACCCCAAGAACAGGTCCGAGGCACCCATAATTTAGTCATGTTCTGAGAGGGACCAACCAGTGAATTTGAGTCCCACTTGGAGATTGTCTCAGGTAACAAACAGCATCTCAAGTATCTACACTGTAGTTTAATCACGGAGTCATACTGAACTTTCAGACCACCTAAAAAATACAGTAGAATTACTCATGACTCACGATCACACAACTAGAAAACCAGGTACCATCCAATGGTGGTTTCCCAATCTTTACATCAGACAGTCTAAAATAAGGTGCCCCTATTCTAGGACAAATGACCTAAGATTTTGCTTACTTGGGATATACAACTAGGTTACACCAACAATAGATATACAACTATTTCCAAAAGTCCCACCCCTGCGCTCCAAACCCTAGCACAATTTTGGTTTCAGACAGATTGGATTAGTTAACTCAGACTAAAAATATTTCTCATAAACACAATAAATGCATGCAAGTTTGGTCTCTCTAATACTACAGGGAAATGACTAGCAAAGCAAGCATATACCCTCAAATATAGTAGGTAATTTGATTACCTAACAAAACAACTATAATGACTAAAAAATTTAAAAAAAAAGGCAGCAAAATAATACCTGCACTAAGAATTGTGTAGGCATAGTTTTGCAAAACCTAATCACAGCAGACGGTCCAACCCGGTTTGACAAGAACCAGACCCTAAACAGTTACATAGAAGCTTAAAACCGCAATCTACCAAACATGGCAAAACCAGTAAAAATCGAATAAAACGGCCGGTTTTTTATCAAAAATTCTAATAAACCAATTAGTTTTTATTTTTTAGATAATATAGGAAAAAAAGCATGTCTTTCCAAATGCCAATCCACTTGCCATGAATTGTTTTATTTTTGGGTATTTTATTATCATTTTTTAGCATGTCTAAAAATTAAAAACCCAGTCATAAATCTTCTAATGCATTATGAATTTTTACATTTTTACTTATATTTGAAGTGAATCATGGTTAAAAAATGCAAACCAACTGTTGAATCCAGTTGGACGTCAACCGTCCCCCTTTTCTGTTCGATGGCCAGTCCAGTTCTCAGAACTATGGTGTTAAGGCACCATAATCATCTACACCGCCATCAAAATATCACAGGTAAGCACTAATCCGAAGACATAAGCAAGGATTGCCTGCAATACCTTAACATGTATACATATGAACACATATACAATACATCTGATTACCCAATGACTCATCTCAAAGGCAGCTCAATCTAGATTGGACTTGTGATTTTTTAATTATAATGCCATCCTAACCAGATGCCCCACCTTCCATGCCCAAGCCAAGCTCAAGTTCAGGTTGGGTAGGTGGCCTAGGGTAACTGAAACTGCATACCTAGATACAATGAAAGAGCACATTAGTTCTCAAAACTAACTGCACTGCTGCTAAAAGCCAACCTACATTAGTTTGCATGCATGGAGCAAATGCAACTATCCAACCGGAGCTACTCTAGATTAACACACTGAACAATGATCATGAGGCAGACATTTGCCCTATAGATTTTTTATTTCACTGTTGGGGAAAAAACGAAGGATGGAAGAAGAGAACATTGACAAGGTAATTAAGTGGTGCAAGATATTTTACACAAGGGGCGTATCAGGTGATTGATCCCATTACCCATGCAGGTGCTGCGTGCACCCTGCAGAGTATTACTACAAAATGAAACACCAAATCATGCCATCATGCTTTATTCAATAAACAAATCCTCCTACATCTTCATCAAGAATCCAAAAACCAAGAAATAGATTAAGAAAACAAAACCAAAATAATATCCTGAAAAGACCAGGGCAACCACTGTCAATCCTCTTGTATCTAGATCAAGGATTGAAAAAACAAAAACAAGCTGAAATAGTAATCTACAAGACGCATAAAAAAAATTAACTATTACAGGAAAAAAAATGTGTGAAATCCAATTTATTCAAATCATAAACACCAAAACTAATGTCAAACTAAATCAACTTATATCTATGGAACTTAGTTACTGTGATTAATTAATTCCACCAAGACTAGTGAAGAATCCCACGTCAAAAAATAGACACAAGCTTAATATAACTCCTGTATCCCCCGTTCTGAACAAACAAAAACAGTACCAAAACAACTACCTAGTGTAACTTCTGAATACAAAACCTTCAAACTTCAGCTCAAATGTAGAAGAACAAACCCTTTAAAAGTTTTAACTCTCTTCAGCTTGGCATCTAAGCATACCGAGTCACTGCAGCAAAAAAATAAAAATGGAAGAGATTAACGACAACCAGAAAACATGAACGAATTCAAAATTACAACACAGAATCAATGAAAATTTTGGGAAACAATTTAGTGTTCAGAGTACACTACAGTATGGGACTGCAACATTTTATGCTGGGAACATTCAGGAAGGCTCAGCATCGTATGGAAGATCTTCTATCCCAAAAGTCAAGAGACAATTACACAAGTAACATAACCCTACCTCTCCCCCAACCACGAGGAAAAAAATGAACCTTTTCAATAACATTAACATACTACCAATTACCAAACAGTTTTGTAACTGGTTACAATGATTGGAACATCAAAACTAGACAGCTTCAATGAACACAACAATGAGCTTAACAAAAAATACAAGAAACATATGCAGAAATGTGCTATCTATACGAATGTAGAAAAGCAAAAGTAATGTTGTATCATAGGTCAAAAAACCTAAGCCCAATTTTGAGCCAGCAGAACTCAAGAAACACAAACCAAAAGTCCACCTTAGGATCCGTTTATTTCATCGTAAAGCTTTGTTAGGATGTAAAATTTATCAGAGGTAAAAAGTATGTTATGCAAACTTTTATATCCGATCTATTTTCTAGCGTTTCTACATAAATTACAATGTAAAATTGATTTGTAAACTTTTCAAGTGTTCATTTAGCAAGAAATTTTACATCCAAAAATCATATAGATCATACATATTTAGTAATTGGTATTATAAAATATTTTATATACTATCATAGCCACACAAAAATTTGTTAGTTTCCATTGTTAATAAAAGTATTCAACCCCCCCCCCCCAAAAAAAAAAAATAAAAAATAAAAAATTAAGCATTCAAAAATTGGCTTGAATTACCTACTTACAAAAACCTTCATACAATATTTTCAATAGCCTATTTGAGAATGTCGCCTAACACTGGACTGTCTAGATCAATTAATATGATATTTTGCTTTTAGATCCAGATTGATGTATCCAAAACAATCAGATATTTTGTCAAGTGAAGTATCAGTAAAAGAACATGGAAGAGAATGTGAAGTATCAGTTCTTTATGAAAAAAAAATAGTAAGTGCTATCACAATAAGATTCCTAGATAAGCCATTGAACTTGCAGTCAACTGGGCTCTAAGCACATATAACCAACTAATCATGTGAAGTATCACTCCCAATACCAGCTCAATCCAAGTGACCATTAACATGCCTTAAAATCAAGCCTAGATCTGGGCATTTAGCCCATGGCTGAACATACCTAGAGAGTCTCATTGAATGAAAGGAACAATTTTGCTAAATTTTCTTTTAACATTATTTTATGTATGCATTATTTCATGCTGGAATGTATGGCCCAGTTGATTGGCCTAATTGTACTAACAAATTGCTTGTCATGTTTGTATTGATAACCCAAAGGCAACACCCTTGAATTCTGTATTCAATGACTAGTGTCCATATCATTTCAAATTTTAAAAGGAGTGCATCTTAAAGTGTGTTTCTGATAATATTATCCAAAAAAAAGTGTGTTTCCAATAAATGGTGCTAATTCAAAGTGACATTGAGAAAATTCAAGGTCAATTTTTCAATTGATCTAAAATTTTTTAGAAAAAAACACAGGAAACGCTGGTGGTGGTGGGTGGTCCTCCTCAATGCGGCAAATAAATTACGGACTCCCCAGAAGATGGGTATGGTGGGTCTTCATGACATGTTTATTGTCAATCCAGCCTCAACTTTCCACCATAACCAACAGCACAATCCCATCATGTCTGAGCACCACCACCAGATTAACAATTCTAGCATTGCAACAGCTCTCGGGATCGGCGTAAGTACAGCATCCTTCTGGCCTTTAATGGTGTACTTCCCCATAACTCATCTTTTCCTTCTTTTTCTGGAAGGTATTTTGAAAGCGAAATCTCAATGTCGAAAAGCCCTGTCCAGCGTGCATCGTGAAAAATACAAAGGAACAAAAGGGAAACAAAAGAAAGAATAAAAAAAAAGGGCTACTCAATCAGGGTACCATGAAATATAAAAAAGATTCAAAACATCGCAAGTCAATCCAAGGGAGTGCAGAAAAACCATTGAAGAAGACAAAGAAGGCAGTGCAGAGCCTAAACAATTTACACCCATTTGGGGGCAAGTGTTTAATCCCCTCTAGATGTAAAAGGGAGAGTCCCACTTACAAAGTTTTATCCTCTGTAATGGTTCCGGTCCAAACAAACAAAAGAAAATAATGTTTTCCAACTTTGTTTTACACCCATTTACCTCCAAACAAACGGAGCCTTGGCGAGTTCCATGTTCATAGAAGAAACAAGGTGAATAGTTATATGCACAATCCTTTAGGCAGTGTCTGGTTGTCGTCAACGTTGAATTCTCATGAAAATGGGTACACAATTGATGCGGACATGGAAGTTGAAGCGGGGGCCACATGGGAGCTGGGTGGGACCCACACATGTGCAACAAATGATGGGATCATGTGGAGCATTTTGGAGCAACTTATCTTGAATTTTAATATGAGCCTTAATTAGGGTTTATTTAGAAGCATTATTTTTATTTAATGTTGGGTTTAATTTTAGTTTCTTAATGTAACTAGGAGTCTGTCTATATTATCTTATGTTATCTTAAGTTGAAATTAGATTTAGAGAAAAGAACCCAAGTTTATTTCAAGCCAAAGATGTTTAGATCTTAGGAATCTCTTATAGTGAGTTTTATGTCAAAATCCCTAAAAGATTAGATGTGGTCTTGGGGTTATAAAACCCACAACCTTCATGTTATGTTTTATGAATGCTTAATCAAATAAAGAAGTCTTGCTCCTAGCTATCAACTCAAGCTATTCTTGCCCTTGAGTGAGTTGAATTTCTCTCGCTTCAAGTATGTAAAACCTAGACCGGTTTCTCATGGTGTATTCTTTGAGTTAAGGAAGCTTGTTGGAGTCCAATACCCCCTGATTTGATAGGCTTTCTTTGCAAAATCATGTTCGTATCTCTATTATTTTCTATTTTCTTTTATTCATGGTGATTCTTTGGTTCTAGAATTGAATCTTGGTGAAGACTTCTGAGTTTTATTTTTCTAAGTTGCTGTATCACCATTAAAGAACCTCTAAAGAAACTATTCTCTACGGGTTTCTTGAACCCTAAAACCTATAACGATTGCAAACCTTCCCTCCCCTTTGTTGTATTCCCCACTAGAACCAAGAAGACCTTGCTCTAGACCCTGTGGTACCGCTTGGTAGCTTTATGGTTTCAAACTTTGATTGTTTCACCATTGACCAAGGTTCAAGTATTGGTATTGCTCATGCAAACTTCCTTTTCTTTCATTAAAACCAAAGCACATCCTTCTATAATCCCTGTGGCTGCAACAAAACAGAATCTTTCCTGTTTTGAGGTCTTAACCGCAAAACCCATTAATCTAAGGATTACGGCAGCCATAGACCAGATACCCTTGCTGTTTTTAGTCTGAAACTTCAGAACCACCTTTCTTATAACTTGGGCAACCCTAGACAAGTGTTGCTACTGCCCTATATCTGAATGCTTACCTCCTGTTTGATCCACCAAAAGTGACAACTCGTCTAGTAATTTTGTGGGCCCATAAACCAGCAGGTTAGCAACCCATCACCAGGCTGTCCTGCATCAACAATTTTCTCGTGTAAACCTTCTTGCATCTGGTTG
The DNA here is from genome assembly GCA_025762735.1 of Platanus orientalis. NCBI lineage: Eukaryota > Viridiplantae > Streptophyta > Magnoliopsida > Proteales > Platanaceae > Platanus > Platanus orientalis. The sequence goes on from JAOXJP010000016.1 coordinate 6,037,089, forward strand.
CCATGATTAAGAAATTGACATGTAACCAAGATTTTCTAAGACCACCTATTTTCTTGTACATGACCTTCATATTTTAACGGAAAAATAGTGGAATGTTTTATTTTATTTTATCACGAAACAAGGCTGCATCGTCTTGGATTATATGCCAAAATGAGCTAAACAGATCTTTGGTAACTCCATCAACTATTGCGATGAAGAGGAATTGATGAAGCTTTGTTCATTTTGCATATCAACTCCAACGAGAAACGAATGAAAGGTTTCCAGCCTCCTTCCATGCCCTACTATCTGCTATGCCACCTTTGATTTTTAGATGACGGTCTACATTTAAACTTGTAGAGGCATTGAAGTTGTAGATCGGACACTAATTTGGCCATTATTACCAACTGAGGCGAAAAGCCTCTTGTTATTGAACCGATTAGAAGATGCCCCATTGCTAGGGTTGTTCATCAAACATAATCGGTCGGTAATGTTGAACACTTGTCTGTTTATAGAACTGATGACACAGGACAATCTAGTGATAGGTTGCTAACCTACAAGTTAATGGACCCACAAAAGAACTAGGACATGTTGCCAATCAGGTTTTATTCAAATACTTGATAGACCAAGATCAGAATGTTAAGAATCCACATCATAGCACAAAAACAGTACCTTAGTAGACTTGTAGAGAGTTAAAGTGGAATAATGATCAAGTCCCACTCTGTTAAGACTTAAACCAGAATTAGAAATTAAGCAACAATACAATATAGAAGCCTTATATTTAGGAGCCTTAGTGGTTAGGCGTTGGATTTGCTTTCAATGCCAGATGTCAAGGGTTCCAAAGCTTGGTAAGGAGGAGAAAGAGAAAACAGAATAAAATGAAGGATTTAAAACAGGGTCTTGGTCTGAATAGGGATTCAGGTTTAGGGATCAAAATAGGCTAGGTTTCTATACCCACAGGTAAAAAAGACCAAAGAATGGTCTGCATGGATTTCTAAAGGGAAAGAAAGGCTGCAAATAGGCTTTAGGTTCAGGTTTATAGCTGTAGTAGAATCAGGAGTTTTGGTATCAAAGTAGGGCCTGAAAACACCACTCGATAATCCAAATAGTTGGGTTCTTAAACTGTAGGTTGAAGACAGAGAACCAAAGGGTATAGGTGCTGCCGCAAGGCTCCAAATCAGGTGGGTTTTAGTTTCATGCCAAAAGTAGAGAAATGGGTTCTGTTCTATGGCTGCCACAAGGTACCAAAGGTGTGGATTTGGGTTGCAGACAAAAAACAGAAGGGGTTTGGGTCTTATAGTTTCTGCAGGTTCTAGGAAGAATGTTCTAAAGGTTTAAAGAATAAAACAGCAAAGAGAAAAGGACAAATAGTAGGCTGTAGGGTATGGTTATATAAAGAAAACTTACTAAGAAAGATTCTAGTACAGATTTGAAGGTGCTTTAATGGTGAACAGCAATAGATATACCTAGAATTCAGTAAACTCCACTAAGATTGTAATTCTTGAACCAAGAACCACCACAAAAATAAAGAAAAGAGAAAATAGAGAAGATAAGAACCTGTTTTGAGGAAAAGAACTCACCAAACCAGGGGAGATCTTGGACTCCACCAAGCTTGCTTAACAAAGGAATCCACCAAGGGAGAACCAATCCAGGTTTTACACACTCAAGAAGAGAGAAAGCACTCACTCAAGAGAGGAAAGCCTCAGCCGATAACTCAAAGCATAAAATCTTTGTTTATTCGATCAAGCATCACTGAAGAAATAACATAGTATAGTAGGTTTTTTATACCCCATGACCAACACTAAAAAAAAAACCCATTACATCATGAAAATATTCCTAAATCCTAACCTATCACAAATTTGACTTGAAAGACAACTTGGACTCTTGTCTCTTAATTTAACTCCAACTTAATATAGATAAAAGATAATGTAGACAAAAACTCAATAGGAAACTAAAATAAATAAAAATGTTTCTAAATAAATCCTACTAAAATCCTAACTAAACCGAAGATAATGTTGCTGTATGAAGGCATCACACGACCCCAACGTTGGATGCACACATGTGGATCCTCCCACCAGCTCACATGTGGGTCCCACTTCAGTTTCAATGTCTACATCATCTAAGCTTTAATTTCGACCTTTTATCATTCTTCCTTTATTCTGTTTTAGGGATTTCTACAACTAACAAAACCTTGTCTGAACAAGACTAGTGCTTTTGCTTGAACTTGAATGTTGAGTCATAGAAACTATTAGGAATAAAAGAGAGATTTCTAGAGACCAAAGGTAATCCATATTGACAAGGAAGCGAGAAGCCCCTGATCAGCAAACATAGCTTTGGTACCTGTTATGGAAAAAAGAATGCCAGAGAAATCCATTCATCTTTGCCCAAAATATGAGGATTCACAAATATATTGTGTTGTATAAGCTAATCGCAGAAATTGATATCAATCAGAGAATAACAATGGGCACAAACATAAAAACAACCCTGTGGGCACGAAAATGTTGCAGAAGAAACAGAGGGCCACCAATATAATATAGGCAATCAATAGCACATCACAAACAGTTAGTTTTCATTTCGTAACTTGTAGCCCTAATACTGATGATAGAATTGAATTTCTTGAAGTGAGAAGTGAGAACCCCATCACCTATAACCATAAATGCACCATTGTAGCCCTAATATCTTCCTTACTCAAGCACTTTGTCAGAACAGAAGCTTGGGAGGACAACCATGATTGAGAAAAATAAAAGATGAGGTTTTTGTCACACAATGGTTTGGTGACTTGTACCATATAATGTCAAAACTGAATGCTATCTTTAGAAAAAGATGGGGATGAGATCAAAGCAATGTGGCACCAAAATAGTGGCACAACTATATAGATAATGGGGTGGCTAGGTAGGTCATTTCTGTAAAAAGAAGTAAAGTGTTAATACCTTATGGTGGTAGGTTGTGCAAGAGTAAATTCCTAGAACTGTGACAAATATTATTCTACTGGTCATGTTTTGAATTATGGTGTTCTAATGACCTTGGAAGTAATGTACTGTGAAGCATTGTAGCAGAAGCTCTAACTTCTATCCACTCCTTTGGAAACAGCAGTGGACTAGTTGGAAATTTGCCAAATGCTCTGATCTATTTTCTTGAGCAAACAAGTACTGTTGAGATGAATTTGGATTATTATAACCAAGCTGGGAAAGTGTGCTAAAGATAATTTGGGTTGGTGTTCGGCCAGGTTAACGTGAGCATAAACCTAAACCAACTTCAACCATTCCACTCCTTTTTTAGATAGGTAGTTATAGGTAAAGACAGGTTTTGAACCCAGGTCTGTGGTACGAGTGTACGACACCCGCAGACTTTACCAACTTAGCAAGTTGACATCTTCAACCATTGCCACTCTTAAAAATAAGGTCCTTGGGCCAAGATGTTTGATCCAACAAAGAAGGTTTACAAAGTCTTTAATTTAGTGCTAGGATGTAAAGTTTGAATGTGACAAGTACATTGATGAAAAAAAGCACAGGTCCGGTGCAGCCTGAGCCATCTCACTTGAAAGTTGAAACACTACAGTACACATTCCACAAATTCACTTCTCTTTATGGGGCCCACTAACAGAACCATTATCCTATGAAGTCAAGGCATCTAGTTAACCACTTTTCATGAATCCAGTTGCTGAATTGAGTTCAAGTTAATATGAAGCACATAGAGAGTCTCTCTTATCTCTTAATGGTTTGGTAATCATCACTGTTGGTTTTAAACTATAGACTAATGCAAACAACAAGAAAAGACTCTTGAAAGTGCCACCACACAATCTCAAGGTTCAAGTTTTGTAGCATGTATCGGTCAATTTAATTTAAGGGGTGGGTTCCTTTTGTTTCCGTTCACTATAGGAAAAAAAAGGGGTGGGTTCTTTTTGTAATAAGGCCATTAGAGCCAAGGGGTAACATAGGGTATTCTAGTCATTTGGTCTGAAAAGTCAAGGGTAAATTGTGTCTGCTCCTCTTAACTACTACTAACCTCCACCCCCCTCCCTCCACAAAAAAAAGTGTAAATCACTTGTCAATGCTGATGTGTCTGCCCCCGATAGGGGGCGGAGGTTAACGGTTTTTAGGGGAGCGGACACAAACCTCCCTCAACAAGGGGACCATAAAGAGGCCTAGTTGTGTGGCACAAGTTGGCACATTGGGAGACCTCTAAAGTCAAACCATGGGGCCCACTCATGTGCTGGCTAACAGCCCCTATATTTCCTACTTTTTGGTTGTTTTGAAATTGTTTAGGACGTTATGTTTTTTTAGAAGGTTTATGTTTTAGAAATACTTGGCTAGCAAGTATTAGGATTTTGGAGTGTTTCTATAATTAGAAACTTCTATTTGTTTCATGTAATCAGCCCATTTAAAGGCATCAAGAGGTGAAATAAAATTAGTGAAAATTAAGACAATTTGTGTTATGAGTGGGAGTTCCCATACCTGGCTGTGGGCCTCTTCCCCTTCTCCCATGGGTGATGCCATCTTCTAAGGCTCCTCTTCTCTTTAACGTGGGTTTTAGCACATATTTGTGCACAAGTGAGTTCATCTCACCCTCCCCGAATCCTCCATCTCTTTCATCTTCTTCCTCTTCTCATCTCCTTCTCCTCCATCTTCTCCCTTAATCTCCTTCCCTCAAATCTCTCCCTTTCTATTTTATTTACTGCTATGATGTCCTTGATCAAATATACAAAATGCTGGAATCACAGAATCTACACAAAGTCTCTTATCACACATGTTGATGATATGGCCCTTACATCAGCCAAATCATGAGCATCAAAAGGAGGTATTATGGTTGCTGTTTTATCAACTAGTCTCATTTGGTAAGCCATCTATTTAATTCTGAGTTAACCTTAGTAAAAATTCTGATATTATCTTGTCCCTTTCTGTATTTATAATAAGAATTTTACTGGCAGCAACACAATAGAAATCACCCCATTTGATTCGCTCTAGAGTCCTTTGTTCCTGGAACCTACAGTCTAGAAGGAATTTGAATGATTGGGAGATTGAGGAAATGGGTCACCTGATCAATGTTCTGGATAATTACCAAGTGGGAGATCCAGGGTTGGCAGATGAGTGGATTTGGATCCGGGAAGAAGATCAGGGGTTCTCAATCAAGTCTATGAATGAGGCGATTGGTATTCCGAAGCCAGCATCTTCTCCTGGTGTTTGTACCTGGAATCCATTGATTCAGCTAAAGGTATCTTTCTTTATGTATAAGTTGTGACGGGATCGGACCCCAACAATTGACAACCTTACAAGGCAGGGTATGGTAATTCCTACCTGGTGTTGTTTTTGTATGTCGGAGGGAGAATCTTCGAGGCATTTGTTCCTTCATTGTCCATGGGTAGTAGGGTTATAGAGTCATTTTTGGATCCATTTTGGGGTGATGTGGGTTCAACCAGAATCCATCCGTCTTTTCCTTGAATGTTAACCTTTCCAGAGAAACAATAGTTGGAGCAAGACGGATTGTCAGTTGTGGAAAGCCATGTGGTGGTTGATTTCAAGGAGAGGAATTAAAGGGGTTTTTTACGGCAGCTCAAGGCACTCGTAAGGTGATGGATAGTATCATCTCAAAGCTCTTTGATTGGCTTTACGGCTTATCCAAAGGAAACCATCCTCCTTTCGCATCTTGGATCTTCTCTTGAGACGACTCCTTATGTCTTCCTACTTAGCTTTTTATTGTTTTGCTTGTATTTTTCTCACTTTCCTAGCATGTCTCATGCTTCTATTTTGTCTCTCCGGTTTGGTTGGCTAATATATTACCTTTTTTCTCAACAAAAAAAAAAAAGATAATAGAGTTTGTTTTGATAAATAGAGTTTTAATCTCTACAGGGTCCTTTGCAAAACCCCTCCATTTCCCCTCTTAATCTCCCTTCTTTGTCCTCTTCAATTCAAATTTATGACCAATGGTTTAGGTGTCCCTTTTTTTGTTTTTTTGAAAAGAGAAAATTCATTATGAGAAATGGAATGAGAAATCCCCAAATACAAAGAGAACAAGGGAAAAAAAAAAAAAAAAAGCTAAACAGCAAAACAAAAACAAAGCAAACTACAAGAAAAAGTTGGACCAATCCCTTTTAGAGGTCACCACAGAACAGTCATCACCCAAGTGACAATTGACTCCCCCAGAAGCAACCAGATCCATGGCCTTCTTGTAAACGTTGGAAGCCGGTTCAACACAACCTTCAAACATCCTTTGATTTCTTTCGAGTCATATACACCAACAAGTAGCCGGACAGAGCATATTCTACAAGATTTGGCATTTTCTAGACACCCCAAAAATTTTCCAAGACATCAAAAGAGTAGTAAAGTCATGAGGGAAAGCCGAAAGCAGCCGAATCTCACATGTCATCCTATTCCAAACCTCCGAAGCGAAGGGGCAGTGGATAAATAAGTGCTCAATATTTTCCGCTTCCTGCAAACAAAGCAGACAAACATTGGGAAGAACCATCCCTCTTCTTTGGAGAAGATCAACAGTAGGTAAAAGACCTCTTGTAGTTGTCCATAAAAAGAACACTTTAGACGGGATCTTATACTTCCAGAGCTTATGTCATTCTCCTTCCAAAATGTTATCCAACCATTTGGCCTCCCTATTGGACTTCACATTAAACATGCCATTTTTAGAAGGATCCCAAACAAGGCGGTCATATGAGCCCACCCTCAAGCCGATGGGCTCAATCATTCTTATCAAATTTCCCATTTTCTTAACTTCCTAGTCATTAAGCCGTTAGCACAAGTTTACATTCCAAGACTCAGTGTTCAAGTTTCAAAAGGATTGATCTTTTATATAATTTCCTAAATCGAATCTTATCGAATTTTCTTGAAATTTTAACTATAGAATCCTTGTGCATATCAAAAAATATCTTGAAAGCTTCAAAATTTTATGACGCATGAAAATAGGTATTTTGGTAATTTCGTGTGTTTTGCCTAGAATTTCCCTTTCGGCTTCTATCCTTCCATTTTCTACTTCTTTTCTGTTTTTTTTTCCATCCTAACCTCTTATACTATATTTTATTCTCTGATTTCACATAGCTTGTGGCTACTTCGAAGCGTAAGATTCAATTCTTGAATTTTTCCTTCCGCACTTTAAATCTAACATTGTTTAAGGGCACTGGATTATCCCACGTCAATTTTGGTATCTTTCCCTTATATGCTGCATTAGTTTTGGTATTAGATCTTATATCCGCATCATAGACCTAAATACCCACATGTGCGACATTGGAACGATTAAATTAAACTCTAAGCAACAAAGAAGCTGACACTAATGCTGCCATGGCCATATAATGGACTGGTCCCTCCCACTGAAGGTCACATACTATCTTACATTCTTTTGGGTTCCTAGTGAAAAACAGCTTGGGGTGAAGACCTTGTTAAAATTGAGTAGCCGTATTAATTCTATAATTCTAGGTAATGTTACAAGCCTCGAGTTAGAAGTTGGGATCAAGTGTGGTAAAAGCCACATGCGACTTTAACATATAGCCGACACATGGTGAGCTTTTTGTACAAAATACATTTCCCACCTAATATGCACCACTTGTTTGGCTGTATATATTGCCAGACTTATCCTGGATGTCCAGTTAGATAACTAGGTAAATGTAGCTTTAGGGACCAACCCCAACCTTGCAGCTATAAGTAGAGAAATTTGTGTTCAACCAGTTTTACATTGTTCATCATAGTCCTCCCAAGTTAAGGAACTGTTCTTTAAGATTTCCATTAAAAAGGGCACCTTCTAATGGGCCCTTAAGAGCAAGGTGGGTTAATGATAGATAATAACTCTCATGTGTGTAGACTTGGGATTCACCACAATTCTAAACCTACTTTTAAGTTACATGGGCTTCTTTCAGATATTTTTTCTGTAAGAGATTATCAAGTTGTCATAATGTACAAGGTTTAAGAGTTGGACTCTCTCAATCACAAACTAAGCAATGAGCATAAGAATTCGATCAATTGCATTGCTTTAGATTGTTGAAGAGAAAATTCACTAAGTGGGCCATAAAACGGTGACAGAAGACCAACTATACTCATCGTATTTAAGAGAGAGTTGCTTAGTTTATTACAAACAAGGTTTGCAACGGGTTTGAGTGAATACAGGATAATTTTCAATGCAACCATATGCATAGATAATTAATAATAGGAAATTTTTTCTACTCCTTTCCTAACAAACATACATTTGTATGAAAAGGTGGGAAAGTTCCACCTTTTTTCTTTTATTTTCTTTTCTCATTCTAATTTTATTTCCTTTTACTTTCTATCCCTTTCATCACAAACAGACAGAACCTTCACGAAAGTTATTGAGTGGAAACACATTACTCAATATAACAAAAACCCTAAACAACAAACCAACAAACAGGAAAACAATTAGTGAAAAAAAAAAAAAAAAAAAGCCAAGAGATAGCAAATATACCTCATATATTGCTCGGGTACATGAAAACTCTAACCCTAGAACCCTGCAAAATACAGATACGTTAAGATCGAAACTACAAAACCCAGAAGAAGAAAAAAATAGAAATCAAAGTCTATTTTCTAAGAACTATCTTAAATTACCATGGATTTGGGGGGCAAGTTGGACTTGAACTTGGCTCGTACGACTCCACTGTTTCCGTGCGGCCTCGTGACCTTTCCCCAAATGCATCGGTAGTGCGATCCATTCTTCTTGATCTTGGCCTTATAAATGTAGGCCATACGCTTGCCGCAGTACCATGCAACCTCCTCTTTTGTGTTCACACCCTCGATCTGGATCAACGATGTGTTTGGGTACTGATTCGATTTCGACCTAACTCATCAAAAATCGACGAATAAATTTGAAAAACAATGAATCTATAAAACTAGCTCTGAAACTGAAACTGAAACTTTGATAATCAATCGATTTCGTCGAATTAGATTAACTTAACTTGACTTACCTCTTGTAGCCAAGAATCGTTCCTCTCACATAGAGTCTGAATCAATTACGAAAAGTAAGACAAAAGAACATAAATCTAAGAAACGAATAGCTAAGAACAATAATGAGAAGAATTACAGAAAGAGTGAGACAAAAATCAAGACCTGACTCGCTCTCCCTGGCGCCCCTTCACCATTTTCGTTAGAATATCCTTCACCGAGACGTCTGCGAGGGTGGAGGGAAACCCTAGCGGAAGACTGGAAGAGAGATTTTATAAGAAAAACAAAACTTATTCCCTGTGACGTGATTTACGGAAACTCCCATACTTCCTCATGTCAAGGGCTTCGCACATCCAATCATGCCAATCTTTTGCACCGGTGAGGCAAACTGCCCGTTGATGGTTGATAGGCCGATAGTACCGTTCTCACGTTATTTTTAATCTAAACGTATACGCGGATGCTATGCTAAACAACTATTCTGTTTTCAAATATTACCTGTGACCCTCTGTGAGCGAAAAATGGACTGACACGTGGTGTGAAATAAGTTCTTTTCAAAAGTGGGTACCCAAAAAGGGAAATAATCTGCTGCACCACAAAAAACGGGGAAAGGTTCCAAAAGCAAAAAAAAACACATTATGTGTCAGTCTACAGCGTGATCACAGAGGTCATAGACAATATTGGTCACAGAACATGATTGTTTGACACTATTTTACTAGGGGTGTGGCAGTTCGTGTTGGCAGATCAGGTTTGTGTCGTGTCGAGGTAAGGGTAGATGACTATATGGCTTAACCCCAACGTGACCCATTTATTAATCCTGTCAAAGTGGGTCAACTCGATTTGACCCGAACACAATTACAGTCAATCCTAACCCAGTTATTTTGTGTTGGGTTCATATCGGATCCATGGGATATGTAGTAATTCGTGTTGACAGGTTATATTCAGTGTCAAACGACTAAATGGC
>JAOXJP010000016.1:6047013-6079043 GCA_025762735.1 Platanus orientalis
TTTATGAAATATACAATCTTGATCTTTATACATTATACAATATACATACTCATAAGTTCGTAACAGTGTTTATTCATATATGATGCACCTAACATACCTAAAATTAAGTTTTTTTCATTCAAACTTTTCATGAAAAGAATTATAAGAATTTTGTGGATTTTAAGGAATTTTTTCGGATTTTTTTATACTTTGGATCAGGTTCGGACTGAATGATCCGCCAATCCAATACGATCCAGATCAGTTTTAGGCATGGATGATCCATTCCGCCGATCCGAGATTTAAAACCGTGCTAATCATTGTGCTGAGCTTCTAAAGTTTGGAAGAACCAAAGCTATTGGCACTTGAGGACTACGAGCTTCCCTTGCGCTCAAGAAACATAGCCATGAGTGAGGAGTTTTCTGGACAGAGAAAGTGCAAATCGCCCCCTCCTAAAAGATACCTTTTGGACTTCTTTTTGTAGGGTTTTATGAACCTACAAGCTAAGTATATTAATCCTCAAACTTTTCTTTATTCTATTTTGAGTTTGGTGATTTTCTGTTAACCCTAACCCTAGTCTGTGAAGCTCATTGCTTGATTTCTGGGACAGCCTGGTAAACCATATATTTTATATACTTTTAGATATCCGTTAGGGCTGAAATTTTGCATGTTGCCATGTTGGTTCATCTATCAATCCTTAATTGGCCTGCCCAATTTCGTCCCATTTTTAGTATTCTGAGGGGTATTTTGGTAAATATCCTTTCCAGAACCATGTGTTTAAGATTACCTTGATCTAAGGTGCTGTTTTAGGTTGATTTTGGCCCACATCTGCAGGAATCAACAGCCACCTAGGCTGTCCTGCACCAAGACTGTTCTATTAGATTTGTTTAAGAAATCATTCCATTAATTTATCGGATTGCTAATTTTTCAGAATCCCAAACAGCAAGCATAAGTTTTTCCCTTTTGAATACCTTAAATTATTCCGTTTTCATTGGAATTTTGTAGAAGTTTTGTTCCCTTAAAGGTTAACTGACCTACAGAGTTTTAGCTCCATCTGAACACCCCAGCCTAAGTTACAGGTTCTTACACAATTTTTTTTGGAAATAACAAAGAATATATAAACAGGAAAAGGGGAAAGCAAACAAGGCAGCCTAACAGCTGCAAAAAGCCACACAAAGAACAAAAACAAACTGCATCAACAATCAGGCAAATAGTCCCCTTCAAACATGTGAGACTGCCCTACACTCCACTTAGCTATCTTATCAGCTAAAGAGTTTTGGGCTCTTGGGACATGATGTAACTTGGCATCCAATTCCTTGATGAGACTTACACAAGTGACTGATAAACCCATTTAAACTATACTTTTTTCAGTCAAAGTTGGGCTTATTACCTTGAGGATTCCTATAGCACTTAAACTATCCTGCATCAACGTGTTTTTCACAAAGCACTGTTGATAGGTTGCAACTGCCAACAGAGAATCATGCAGGTCCATACAAGGTTGCACGGGTTAATGACAACCATTCCAGTGAATAACAGTGTTTGATCTCTTTTGAGATTGGACATCATCAGGACCCCAACTAGTTTGATGTGATTCCATGAAAGTTTCTCATATATTGCTTGGCAGGTCGTGGCTACATGGCAAAGATGTATAACATTGTGGAAAGGTGAACCCTGTTATTTTCTAATAGCAAGGGGATTATCTTAAAACCCATGAATGTGAAAACCATCAAGAAGATGAAGAGGATGTGAAGCCAAAGTCAGCTAGAATGAAAAGGGCTCTTATAATCCACTCAGCCAGCTTGTTTCCTCCATAGAAATTCTCAAGCATCAAACCTTAAGCTCACAATCTCTATTGCATTAAGCCATAGATCCTAAATTCTAAATTCTCCATTCCTTCAACTCAAATCCTCTTCAAAATTAATGACCAACCTATTAAACCCTTAGACTTCACCTAAATCCCTAAACCAAAATCGCATAAACCATAGCACATAAACCCTAACCCTAAAGCCTTCCATATCCACTTTTATGTAAAGTCTAACATCACATTTCTACAGTCCATCCAAAAAAAAGAAAAAAAGAAAAAGCATTGCTACAGTCCTCCACCAATAATCTATAAAGACCAAAAAGCTGATTAATCTAAGGCCACATACGAGTGTGAGTCTCGAGTCAATTGAAATCATCCTCATCAACCAGAGCAGAGAACACATACAAAATGAAACCCTCGCAATCTCTCAAAGCAGCATCGCTAACCCAGGTTTTTCAAAGAACAACCATCAAAGTTCATCTTGACAAGGAGGATCTCAACAAGGAGTTCCCATAATCTCACAATCACCGGGCCAAGGGATAAGCCCACTATCAAGGACCAATCCCTTAAAATTGAATATAAAAATACCATTAAACACTCAGCCAACAATAACCCACCTGCCATCCTGGAAAATGCCTTAAATTTTGCGCGTCCTTGGAAAACTGCAAGCATGTTCACTTCACGATTTGAGTGAAATATCAAAGATAGTATAGCTGTTTTTTCCCAAGTAATCAGACAGGATAAATATCATGAGATTATCTCATTTAAGAACCTAAAGGATCTCCAATATTAATAGCACAGGGATAATAAAATGGCAACGTTAGTAGAAATTTAAATCCATAAAGACCAATTATACAGCATTTGAAAATTAAGTCGTGTTATTCCACAACTAAAATTTTCAACTATTAGGATTCATGTGTAGGAAGTCAGTAAAATATATCACACGAAGGATATAAATAAGATTACCTTATTAACATCAAGAAATGTGAAGTGAAGGTTATATCAAACAACTTACTATGACTACATTACAAGGTTACAAAACTCCCAATCTTCTTTTGACATGTCCAGAATTTCAACACTGCCATCCTCATACATTATCTGACACAAAGTAGAAATGGACAATTTACACTCATAATCACCCATTAACTTCACAGTGACCCAAACAGAAAACTATCCCTTATCAATCAGAAAAACAGATAACTGTCCCTTACCGTGTGCTTTTTGGAATTGTTATCAAATCGCTTTATAATCCCAAAATACCTGCAATATTTGAAGCATGCACATCAGATCATTTTCAGTAGACAGAACTAAAATGAACATAGAATTTAACAGTCTGTTTGAAATAGCATGTCGCATCACAAATGCAAATTTGGATTCAACACCATTATATTAAAAATTATAACAATTGGTAATAAAAAAGGAAAAGTAAACTTTGAAAGCCCTTTTCCTAAAATTTTGTAAACATCCATTCGAATTTAATACCACCAAAACAAGATTAGAACATCCTACTTCAATTTCAGTGGTATTTGTTTATCATATGACACTCCAGAAAAACCTCTCTACTTCAACCATCCCACTCTAATTCTATGAGCAACATCATCTACAATATCTCTCTCCTTGTGCAAGATTGAACCTTGATAACAAAAACAGTCACTCTAGGGTATCTCTTGGTCATCAATCTTAACTACTCCCTCATTTCTACTCCTAATCTTATTAAACTTGTATTCTATATATTCTGTTTTAGTATGGCTTATTTTAAAACCATTTGATTCTAAAAAATCCCTCCACAGTTCTAACTTGGCATTTACCCCCTCTCTAATCTCATCAATCAACACAAGATCATCAATAAACAACATACGCCATGGCACCTCATCCTTAACTAAGGCAAAGAGATACGGGCTCAACGTTGACCCCTGATGTAAACCTATTGTGATCACAAACTTGCTCGTTGCTCCCCTAATCGGCCTACAACTAGTTATCGCCCCATTGTACATATCCTTAATTAAGTCGATATATCTACTGGGACCCCTTTCTTTTCCAAAACTCACCAAATAATCTCTCTTGGTACTCTATCATATGCTTTCTCTAAGTCAATAAAGACCATGTGAAGAAATTTCTTCTCTATATACTTTTCTATTAGTCACCAAAGTAGAAAATAGCTTCAGTCATTGATCTCCCAGGCATAAATTCGAACCGATTCTCTAACACCCTAGTTTCACATCTTGGTTTATGCCCAATCACTCTCTCCCATATTTTCATTGAATGGATCATGAGCTTGATCCCACGATAATTGGTGCAACTTTGAATATACTCCTCGTTCTTGTAGATAGGCACCATGATACTTTTCCTCCACTTATCCGGTATTTTTTAAGTTTTAATAATCTAGTTACATAGCTTAGTTAATCAAATAACAACAACAACAACAACAGCAAACAGCCTTATCCCAACTATTTGGGGTACATAGCTTAGTTAATCATGATAAGCATTTTTTTTATTGATAAAATCAAAAGGAATGCATGAGAAATACATCCCTAAAAAGGGCAGGGTCCTTTAATTGCTTACAATCAACATCCAATCATGGAATTTCACACTAGAAAAACCAGGAAGATGAGATAATCAACTATAAAGTAAAGAAAAAGTAGGAAACCTATCCCCCCCACCTCCCCCCACAAAAAAAAAAGTAGGACTAACCAATCGTCTTCCATGCATTTCCAAACCTTAATTGGGATACAATCTGGTCCTAATGCCTTCCATGTCTTCATCTTTCTCAAAGACTCTTTAACTTCAACTACTCTAATCCTAGAAAGATACCTATGTTCTTTGATCTCCTTAACGCTACTAAATCCTCCTACGACATTACTTGCAAGATTCTCATTTAAAAAACTAGGCAGATGAGACAACCAACTATGAAGCAAAGAAAAAGTAGGAATAATCGTCTCCTATACATTTCCAAACCTTAATTGGGATACCATTTAGTCCTAGTGCCTTCCCTATCTTCATCTTTCTCAAAGATTCTTTTAACTTCAAATACTCTAATCCTAGAAAGATACCTACATCCTCTAATCTCCTTAGCGCCACCGATTCCTCCTACATCGACATTACCTTCATGATCCTCATTAATAATTTCTGAAAATAGCTACACCACCATTCTTTAATCTTCTCATCTTTCAATTAGACATTTTGATCCTTATTATTAATGCATCTAACATGATCTAGGTCTTTATATTTTCTATCCCTCATTCTAGTAAGTTTGTATGCACCCATCTCACCATCCCTATTACCTAGCTTATGATAAAGGACATCATACGCCTAAAATTTAGCATCACTTATAGTTTTCTTAGCTTGTTTTTTAGTACTTATAAATCTTTTTAAGTTTTCAAAGCTCTTAGTATTCTATCAGTCCTCAAAATAAGACCACATAACTCTAATGGTTGTTTGAACTTCGTCGTTCCTCCACAAAGTTTCTTGAGATGGTTATGCTTTCTCTCTAGACTGATGCAAAACAATGGAGATGATACCAAAAATTGATATAGGATATCCTAAGAGGCTCAGATAATAATTAGATTCAAAGTGCAGAATCAAGATATTTCAAGAATTGAATCTTAAAGCAATCAAGTAGCCACAAAATAAGGGAAATCAAGAAATAGAATGGTAGAATAGAGGTTAGAATGAAAAGGAACAAAAAAGAAAGAAAAAGACCCAAAAGAGTTATTTTATAATTTTGGATAGAAAATCTGAAAATTACCAAATTGCTCCTCTGACATGTCAGAAAATTCCGAAAAATTTAGGGTAGCTTCTGACGTGTTTAAGGGTTCTATAGTTAAAATTTCATGATATTTGGATAAGATTTGATAACCCATATCATGAAATTTCAGAAACTTTTAAGCTTTGTTAATGAACATTCAAGAAGATGAAGCAATAAAAGGGAAAGAAAGAGAGCGGAAAATAAGAAATTGAGAGAAAAGTAGAAAGAGAAGAAAATAAGAGAGATACCTGGGAGAAAGAGGGAGGGGAGGGTGAGGTTGATACTCACGAGTGCACTAGAGTGCTACAACTCACATGGAGAGAAAGGGGAGCCTATGAAATGGCGTCAACCCTTGAAAAGAAGAACATGTCCACAACCACACCTTAGGAAACCACCCAATTCACACAGTTCAATTCAATTTTCTTCACCATAAAATTATGGGAAGGGGGTGCCTTTAAATAGGCTTACAACCTAAAGAATTTAGAACTTTCTAAATAAAGAAACATTTTAAAATTTGAAACTTCCTAAAACACATTTTCTAAAATCCTAAACTTGCTAAAAACATTAATAACTTATTGCACAAGTTTTCTAATTCCTACACTTACCAAAACATAAAATTTCCTAAAGTCTAAACTACCAAAACTTAAGACTTTCTAAAAAACACTATTCCTATTTTTTACTGATACCCCTTAGTAATTTGGTCATAACTTTTCAAAATCACCTCAGATTTGCGCAATCTTGGTTTTATTAGAATGGTAACTAAATAACCTATCTAATGACACCAAAATCAAGCCAAAAGGGAAAATTTTGACTTTGAAAATGTGGATTAAACATCAAAAACGAGATTCCTCTAAAAATAAAATAAAAAATAAAAACCTCTTATAACATACAGAGGTAGAATGCTGAGAAGCATAAAAGATATATTGATATACCTCTTATCCTTGGGGCGTATTATTTGAACAACTTCACCAATACAGTTACGGAGACATGTTCTTTGATTAGATGCATGTTGTGAGCTTCCTAAAGCATGAAAAGCTAGTATAAGTGAATGGTGCAAGAAACTGATTTGGAGTCTTCAAACAAAGCACTATTAAATGTTATGGAACCTCAACATTTAGAAGGATGCATCATTAAAATAAATATCATTTGAAATAAATGAACTAAATTTGCTTACCTATGTGCAAACCTCCATTTGGGAAATCCTTTACAAACAATAACTTAACAAGTTAGTTCAACTTTTGCACCGTAACTTGATAAGGATACAACACACAGAGACTAATTAAACAAAAGCAAAATTTAAAGGGAAAGTTTATATAATTATCACCAAAAAAGGGTAAGTTTGTAACGCAACCACGTGTGATCCAATTAAGAAAGGTCAGCATGCAAGACTCTTAACAAAATTGTTGGATGCAGAATAAAGCCAATATTTCATGATTAAAGAAAAATCATAAGAACGAGAAGCAAAGGAGAAGTAGACAAAGATGAAGAAGAAGATTCCAATGTGCAACTTTTGTCAGAACCATGTCTTCACAAATTGTCCAATTAACCTTATATGAAGGAGTGTCAAATTATCAACTAATAAAACCAGGTATTGTACTTTGCCTAAATTAGTTGGAGCTTCTACATCCATGTCAATGAGATGGAATCATGTTAACAAGAGATGCACAAACCTTCTCCAAATGTGAATAGGGATGAGAAAAAGAATAAGCCAACTAATAATGAATGATGATGAGATTTTGCATATTTGCAAAGCATGAAAATGAGAATTATAGCAACACTGTTAAGATAAAGTAATGTAAAAAAGGAAATCTACTATGACAATCTTTAGCTGTGACTCATTTACTTGATATTGATTCCTTGAAGCAGGTCTAGCTTTAAATGTCAGACATTTAGCAAGTTAGAATTGATTTAGTAGGAACATGAAGATGGTTTTACCTTTTCTGATTTCCATCCATATACAAAAATGTTCTGTATAAATTGAAATAGCATGTGTAAATGTTCAAAATATATTTAGTGCTGTTGAAGGCAGTTAATTGCCTCTCTAGACAAGCAGGCTAATTTCTAAGGCTACGCCATAGACCTCAAATACAAATGTCAACCATGCAAAGCTGGTTATTGAGGCACTCAACAAGTATCCCGTCAATTCATCCAAAGACTAGGAATTCTATCATACACCTAGGCTAGATTTTCGCCAGGCAGACTCCGGGTTCTTGTGTTGAAATGTTTTTTTACCACACTCCTGCATGTACACAACACATACAGCTATTATTTTTAGAAAAAGTAAAAGTCTTAAATTAAAAAAAAAAATGGGCCTTAGATCATTTAACTACTCGAGTAACTTTACATTCATAATACTATAGATGGGTGATAACCTCCATATGCACACGTGAAGACATTTTGTGCACACAGTGGGGACCCTCCAGGGAAAGGACCTCATACAGGATTTCCCCTAAGAAAGACATAACTATACACACACACACACACACACACACACACAAATACACAAACACACAATGTCACCAGTCAAGCAGCTAAGTGGCCAACCAGGTCCAACGAACATTTAGAATTTGAAAGGACAAGTAGTAGCACCATTGATTGATTTGCTACCTCTGGAAAATCTTTCAAACTATGAGTTTAGCATAACCACCTTAAAATATTCTTGTATGCATGGTTACAAATAATAGTAATAATAATAATAGAAAACCTAAAACACTTAAAACGCTTTAAGGAAACAAGCTAAGAGCATTTCCAGTTTCATATTGTGAATCCAAAAAGACAAACAATAACCGAAACTTTGAAAATGCACAAGAGAAAAATAACGCAATAGAATGTATCTCTATCTTAGTAAGTTTTTTTTCTAATTTTTAATTTTTATTTTATTTTTTGATTGCTTAATAAGATCAAGCAAACACTTATACATACATATTTTCCAGACAGAATTGCTTTCACTTTAGGAGATGTCGCTGCCACCTGAAATGCAACTAGTTTTAATGCATCATCCGAAGAAGACAACTTGGGCTTGGTAGGTTTAACCCCCAGCTTTTGCCTGCAGCCTAAAGAACCACAGTGGCAATCCTGATCTGCACCAAATTGAACAAACCTGCTGATTTTGTTAAGAGTGGTCATCAGAAGTTTAAATAATCCAGGCACAAGCAAGAATCTGAGTGGTTGGCAATAAGGAATGAAAAGTTCAGAATTCATAAAGCAGAAAAATCAGCGCAAAGCATGCATGCCTATAAGCAGGCACAAATGTTTCCATAAATGCACAAATATAAATAAAGTGTCTTGTAAGTGCTCATACTGATAATCATAGGTCAGATGCTCGCCCCTTTTTATGTCACGAGTCGCAAATATGCCAATTCTGGTTTCGCCATCAATTCTCCTGAAAAATTAATTCAGGTAAGAATATGGTAACCATTTCAAGTAACAAATCATCAATAAGGAGAGGTAACAAACCATTTCTGCATCTCTGTATTGGGCTGACAACTATGATTTATATATCTAGACTTGTTTCCCTTGTACGTGGCATCAATTACCATATCACGATTAATTTCACATAAGTAGAAATTGGTTTCTCCACGGTGCTTCATTTTCCAAAGCCTTTCCTCGCAAGTTTTATCATCAATAACTGAGTTGAAGCAAGAAAAGAGCATTTATCGAGAGATACATACCTCAAATAAAAAAGAATTAAAAAAAAACTACATGGCGAACTTGTAATGGTTGAAAAATATCACCTTCTCCCACGTACTCTATTACAAACTCTCCTTGCTTTATATCTTCATCTGCTACCAACCCTGATCCACATTTTTCTGTCTACAAGCAATAACTTAATTTAGTTAAACATGGTAGGTGCATATAAAAGTTACAATAAAATACAAACAGAACACAAATATCTAACAAAAAAAGCATTGACATGTAGGATAGGTATGGAACTTGGACAAGACTCAACCTGTACCAAACTAACCAGCCTGAATTTTTTTTTCTTCTTTTTGATACATAATGTAAGGATTTTACCAATGAAGAAAGACAGTGTATACACATGCTGTACAACAGTGAGAGTATTGTACAGAAAAGAATAAAATACCCCACCAGTAAATAAATAAGAAAAACAATAAAATAATAACAGAAAAGAAAAGAATAAAGAATCAGAAAATAAGAGAGAAGAGAGAGAGATAGCGATGGAGAAAGAGAGGAGAAAAGGACTCATTAGTCTTAAATGTCGTCCTACTCTCCTTATATTATAAATTAAGCTTCAGGAACAAAACTGCCCCTACTGCGGTACATTAATAACATAAGTCTCTTAACACTCCCCCTAAAACTGGAGCTTATGATGCAAACAACCTTGCAAGGCTTATTATGTATGTGCTGCCCGACAAGAAAGCCAGATTAATTTATGTTATGTGGGGTCAATTAGAGTTATTTAGGGGTGATATTGCACATGTAATAAGGCCAATAGTGCCATTACAGTGTTGGAGTATTAGTTAGGGGTAAGTGTATGTAATATGGTTGAAAATTCAAGGGTTATGTTGGTAAATATGGCATGGTCATCCAGCACATTGTTTGTCCTTTAGTGACCCCTAAAGTTAACAAAGGGGGGGGGGTCATTAGAAGACTGGTCTGTTGAGATCAAGGTTTAAAATCTCATTATCACGACTCGTATCACGGCTTCAAGAGACGGAGTCGTCTTGTGTCTCACAACTTATTGTGGAGAGACAGCGTCAGAAACTGAGAGACGACAAGAAACAGGGGAAAAGCTAATCAAATGAAGGAATTTTGATTTGAAATTTCAGGATTTGATAGAATAATCACTAATTCACACTTAGAAAGCATTAAATATAGGAAACAACCATCTATGATGGTTGGGCAAACCGTCACCCTTATGACATACATTGTCACCAATGGAATCTATGGAAACACTATGTAAGGCAAACCGTCACCATTATAACATACATTGTCACCTATGAAATCTATGGAAACACTATGTAAGCCCTAAAATTTTTTCATGTAGTTTTAGGAAATGTTATAATAAACATTATTAAACACTTAGAAACCATTATACTTCATTACACATTTGGATATCAATTGTTGGGAATCGGTACCCTCGTGTTACTCGTTATCATGCATGTGTAGAATTTTAAGTGTTAGAGGTTGATAAATAAGTAAATAACACAACACATTACAAAATAAAGCTATAAATCCACATCCATAAAACATAATCAATACAAATGTATAACTAAAACAATAAAATCATTCTCATTCATTGATTATGCAAAGTATTATAAAAGTAAACTACAACAGTGAAACTAGAGAAATATAATATAGTAAAGATAGAGAATAATACCAGTGCCAAGGCCCATGACTGCTTCTAAGTTCCAACCAACTCAATCATCACCAATACCATATAGAATTTTGGGGTGACTGATAATCATCATGGCTATCCCTGTCATGATGTGATAGATATTATTGTTACGGCTGTTGTTGATATTGACACCGCTCTTCTATTAAGCGACAATAATTCTGTTTTGAGATAGATGGACTATGCCATACCCGATAGGCAGAAATGTATCTCTCGTATATAGTATCATCTACTCTCGAGAGCATCCCATATCATGGAATTCCGGGCACTACATACTAAGGATAAGAAGATGTAAAAGAACCCCGATTGTTCTGACGGGATCGAGGGGCTCAACCATCCTGATCATATGATGATGATGTGGATGCGGTAACGGAATTAGGCCTACCAACTATAGGTGGGAATCTGTAATCTATGTACTGCTGCTGTTGCTGACCAGGTCTAAAGGCAAAGATAAAATCAATCTACAATGCCTCTTGACTCTGTGTACAGTAACTACTAGTAGACTAAGGATATTAAGGAAACTAAGGGTACTGCCAAAAAGAAGCCCCACTGAGGCTCATTTTATCAAACAACTCTACCAATGTATCAGCTATGTGATGGGAGGAACTATTCTCCCCCTCTTGATATCTCTAAGTCTTTCTGGACCTCCCCCTTTGATTCCCACTCCATTTTTCATAATAAGATGGAAAATGAGGCATACGTGCACCATGGTATGTATTCTGAGTAGCATGGTCAAATGTATCCGCTCCTGTGAAAGGGCTAAGGGGTCATTAACTCGTCCTACTATCATCATATGGTCTCTGTGTCATACCAGCACCAGCACCACCACCATCACCTTCATCATCATCACTATCCTCATTCTCATCCTCCTAATCATCATCATCATCATCATCATTATCACCTCCTCCATTAATTCCTCCATCACCTCCTCCATCTCCGTCATCATCACCATCTCTATCATCATCACCACTATCTGAGGAGCTAGCACTAGTAGCATTCATATACTCATCAACTAATCCACCCGCAACTTAGGGATTTGGTTGGGCTTATGACTGGTTTTGTTGTTGTGTTTACATAAATTCATCCACATTTACTCCCATTTGACTTGTTGTATGAGATCTAGGTCGTTTACTTGCCTCGTTCAATACTGGCTCTCCTGCCTCCTTAACCCACTCGTATAATGGGTCCTCCTCATCTCCCTCGTCATAGAAAATCTCCGTAAGATCAATGGGGCCGGTGTACTCTTCGATATTTTGATTTTTTTCTGCTTGTTTCATTCTTAATAGAAAGTTGTAATGGACAAACACAAGTTTTTGAAGCCTCTCACGTCCAAGTCTATTTCGTCTTTTAGAGTGGATGAGGTCGAACGTGCTCAAGTTCCTCTCGCAGCTAGAAAAATATGCGGTTTGTGATAAGATATGAATGGCAATCCTCCTTAAGTTGGGTGCTTGTGACCCATGCAACACCCACCACTCAGCTGCCAAAAAAAAAAAATGTATATAAGTAATTGTTAGCTACAACCTTTATTAAATTTCTATAAAAAATGGCATTAAATCACCAACGGTTGTCTTCTTTCGTCCCACTTGTGCAACACATCGCACAAAAGACTCAGTTAGATCCTTAAAGTGTATTATTTAAAATTAGAAGGCTTCAAAAGCCAGTAAACTAAATTGTATAGTGGAAGAAAATAAAAATAGTGTTAATGGTAATTGCGATTACCTTTGCAAGAGCATCTGCCTGTATGATGGGATCGGACTCAAATTTCATAATGAATGTTTGTAAAGCTTCCAACAAACTTGGATCCATTCCAATATTGTGGTGGTAGTATTGGTATTGAGGATTTAAATAATATGCTAAAAATCACCATAAATCTCAAATCATCCTGACCCAAATCCCCCAGCCACCTTTGACGACCGTACAGCCTGTTGACGATAGTCGTATGGATGCTGACGTCAGCATGGTTTTTTTATTCCTTGTTTTTTCATATGTATCTTCGAATCGTATTCTGCTCTGATACCAAGATGAAATACTTGATTAAAAACCTTCAACAAGCTTGATGGATACAAAGAAAAGAAAAAAATTGTCTCATACGTTTATTATATGTGTGTGTGTGTGTCTGTGTGTGGTATACCAAAGATACCCTTACACTATGTATATATCATGATGTTTGTACCCTTATGTATATCTTCAACAAATCTAGGGATAAAATTTTATCCAAGAAGCAATTGCACATAAAGAATGATATTCTAGAAAGAATATTCGAAATCCAAATGCCTATAGGAGACCAAGATCATTGGGGACTTAGACAACTTAGCATAAAATGATTTAGATGTAAAACAACCTTTATGATTCAGTTTTGAAATCGACCCACCCTCATTGTTAATGTTAGGCTGCAAATTACCTAAGATCTCTAGTAAACTAAGTAATTCACCAATCTCCTAATCATTTGGAGCTCTTCTCAAACTAAGATACCAAATTCTTTTATTGTCATCATAGCAACTTGCCACTGAAGCAAGGGGCTCCAAAGCCAATTGAAAAATGTTTGAGAATTCATCCATAAACGGAATCCCCCTGCTCTTGAATCCTTCCAAAACCTAATATTCGCACCCGAACCAAGGTTAAATCTAATATGCTTCAAAAACTCCGTTCTCCTAGAGACAATGTATTTTCAAATCCACAACCATGCTCCTTCTAATCCCACAGGATTCCCACATAGATTTCTCACCAAATCTCGCCACTACTATTCTACCCCATAGGCTATCTCTCTCCACACCAAACCTTCAAAGCCATTTAGCTAACAAGGCTTTATTATGATCCTGAATCCTCCTGATACCAAGACCCCCATAACTAATTAGCTGACAACAAGTATTCCAATCTACTAAGTGATAACTATGATGATCAAGATCATCCTGCCAAAGAAACCTCCTAAACATAGCCTCCATTCTATTCACCACTAACACCGAAACCGTGAATAAGGATAAGAAACAATTAGACATAGCCACCAAAGTTTCCTTTAATAAAGTCAATCTCCCCCCTTTTGATAAGAGAGAAGCTTTCCAAGAGTCAAGTCCAGACGATATCTTATCAATAACCGATTCTCACAGCACCTTTGATTTATAATTTGCCCCCAATGGAAAACCAAGATATGTGGAAGGAAGAGATCCAATTTTGCACCCAAGAATCTATGCCAAGCTTTCAATATCACATTCTTCACCAACTTGAAAGATTTCACTTTTGGATATATTGACCTTTAGGCCTGACACCACCTCAAAACATCCGAGAATACATCTAAGATACCCCTATTGCCAAGCATCTGCATCACAGAATATCATCGTATCATCTGCAAATTGAAGATGGGACACCTTTACCTCACCCGTCCCCACTAAAAAACTCGAAATATACCCCATCTCCACCTTTTAATCATTTTACTTAAAGCCTCGGATACCATGATGAACAAAAATGGGGATTAGGGATTGCCCTGCCTAAGGCCCCTCGATCCATTGAAAAAACCCACCGGACTACCATTTATCAACACAGAAAAAGAGGTGAGCTTATACAGAAAAATATCCAACTTCCCCATTTGGCCCCGAACCCCATCCTCATCAATAGATAATCCATAAAACTCCAATTAACATGATCATACGCCTTCTACAGATCCAGTTTACATAATAACCCACTTCTTCTAATTTAATCCTTAATACATTCATTCGCAATTAAAACCCCATCAAGAATTCATCGTCCTTCAATAAATGCTCCTTGTGGAGGAGAAATAACGTTTTTAATCACGGATTTCAAACGCAACACCATTAGTTTAGAAATGATCTTATATACATCACTAAGTAGGTTAATGGGGCAGAAATCCTGAATTTCCTTGGCCATTTTCCTCTTGAGAATTAGGGATATAAAATTATTATTGAGATGCTCATAAAATTCCTCCAAATAATAGAACTCATCTAAAACTTCATCAGATCGTCTTTCACAACCTCCCAACATCTTTGGAAGAATGAAATTGTGAACCTGTCCGAACCAAATGTTGTATCCCCTTTTATACCCATGATCGTGCCACGCACTTCCTCCTTGGAAGAAGGCCGTCTCAACCCATCTCTATACTAGACCCGATATTGTATCAAATTCCAAACTATCAAGAAGAGGTCTCATTGGATGATCCTCCTTAAATAGATACACATAATAGGCTTCTGCCTCCTTTCTAATATCATCTTGATTTTGAGTCCATTCACCATTAATCCAAAGCCCACATAGATCATTAGAAAACTTATGATATGATGCCACTTTGTGAAAGAATTTAGTATTGTGATCACCTTCTTTCAACCATTTGATTCTAGATCTTTACCTCTAATAAGTCTCCTCTTTGACTGCCAAAATCAAGAATTCCTTGCGATATTTCTCTTTGGACAATCGTTCCTCAATCGACAACATCTTTTCCTCTTCTAATAAATCAATATCCCTTATGATCGCAAAAATCTTCCTCCTCTCTTCCTTAAAAAAATCATCAAATATTTATTCCATGCTTTTAATCGAAACTTCAAATTTTTGAACTTAAGGGAAAAGATCCGACTAGAATTACCAGAATAAGAAGACCCTCTCCACATAGACACCACCAATTCCATAAAATCTAGCTCCAGAAACCATGATTCCTCTTTTTGAAAGGGGATGGACTACCCTTACCCCAACCTGATTCAAGTAAAATAGGGGTGTGATCAAACAATGATCTTGGAATTGCAACCTATGATCTACCAGGGAATAAATCCTCCCAATTGTTACAATATAAAAAACGGTCCAACTGATTCAATGAAGGATTATCTCTAAAATTTGACAATGTATACTTCATCCCCTTCAATAGGCAACCGATAAGATCCCACTTATCAATAAAATTTTCAAATTTGTTCATTCTACAATCTCTACTCTCACCTTTCCGTTCACGGGGAAAACGAATAAGAAATTACCCCCAATAAACCATGGCAACTTCCACCGAGCTTTAACATTATCTAATTCCCCCAGAAAATCATCCACCTCTCCACTCCGAACCAGCCCATAAATCCCAATAAAGATCTACTCCTCTGAACCTCCACACAGTCTACAACGAATCGAAATCAAATATGCTTCAATCTCATGATCCATTATCTCCACCTTATCAGCATTCCATATCATAAGGATTCCTCCCAAAACTCCTCAAGAGGGGAGGGCTAACCAATATTTAGAGGGTTTTCCCCAAATCTCCCGAACAAATTGATCAGACATAGCTTCAACTTTTGTTTCCTACAAGACAAGAATATCCGAAAATACCCCATTGAAATCTTTACAAATGGCCACCCTTTTATCCATATTTCCTAAACCTCTAACATTCCAAGTAAGGAGTTTTAGATCCATTAAATCACTTAAGCTTAATCCCTTTACCTCGGCAATCAATTCCCACACTCGAATCACTCATTTTATGCATGTAGTTAACTACTCTCAAGCTTCTAAGTTCCTTTAGGAGGCATTTACCCCCAACTGACTTAGATCCCTCCTCAACAATATTCGTCCTCCGAAGTTCAATTGCTTTGAATAATTCTTTGATATCATCCTCAAAACCTTCATATGAAAGCCCTAAAAGGGGACCAAATTTCCTCCATTTTATGGAGCACCCATTCCGAAATAGTTTCACCATTTCTCTCAATCACACCTTTGAGAAATAAACATTCATTTTTATCAAACTGAATAGGAGTGATGCATTCCAACATACCCTCATATTCATTAGGTTCAAACCCCACCTCCACACCTACCACCACACCCATCCCCCCTATTGGCAAGGTTGATAGTACGTCACAAACCATTTCCTCCTCCTTATCATCAATCACAGCCAGTTGATTGTTAAAATCTCCCATATCATCATTTGGCACAACTTCCATTGAGTTAGAATCTCAGATAAAACTCCAACCCTCCGATGGCAATGCAATATATAGTTATACCTACATAAATCCAAAGCATTTAGCAAAGTAGAAGATGGAATGTTGGAAAAATAAATTAGATAGACCTTTTGAGTGAATGGGATTGGAATCACCAAAAATCCTTTCAGAATCGCATCCAAGGTTACCAGGCAGAGGCATTGTTTCCAAACCCAACTCTGTACACGATTGTGATTTTTCCATAGTTCTTTTACTTGCTTCAAAGAGGGGTGAATTTCGTGAATTCGGAAGAGACTCCAAGGCCACCAAGCACTGATTCAAAGGCTGCCCATGAGAGGGAGAGTGATTGTCTAGACGCTTAAACCAAAGGATTAGCAAAAGAATTGATGCCGACAATCGCCAATGCTCAAAATCGTCCCATCAACAGATTTTGTAAATGGGTGCAACACTCCCTTAGACAAAGTATCACCAGCAATGATCGGATGAACCCCCAATGCCTCCCTGAACACGAATGGCACCACATGTCCAGAAGCCGAGCTGAAAACATCCATACCCTGTAGCACTCCATGATCAGAAGAATTCACCACCTGGGAACCACAAGAATCCTCAAGGACCTCATCCAAAGCAAACCCCTTCATAACCTTATCAACATCAAAAGAATTTTCGCTCTGTAATTTCTCAAATTCAGCTACTCTCTCCACCTTGACAAGAAAAAGCTGACCAACCACTGGAATATCCCTCAACAGAGAACCCCTACGATCAACCTAAGAAGATTGACCACACATACACATTCAACACTTCCAACCCAACCTCCTTGAAATATCCATGCTCACCCAATGAAGACCGTGGAATCTGTTGAGATGAAACCCCCATACCATCTTGGCAATTGAGAATACCGCCTTTCACCGGACATGCCACAGCAGAATTCTAAATCCCCCACCAATTGGAATTCACCTCTTGTGAACACGATGGGTCAGGAACGATCGACCCACGATGTGGACGTCGGGCCTCATCTACCAGACCATTAAATGCCACCTTTGAACCAACCCCAAATTGGATAAAAAGAATTTTTCACTAAAGGACCCAATTACCCCTTATGAGAGGAGGCCCTATAGATAGCCCCTCACCGTCTGATGTTGATCTATCTGTTTGATACTGTATCAAATGATAAAGCGACTCCTGTGAATAAAGAGCATAGGGATTTCTCAAAGGATCGGCTCGCCATGTTTTGTTGGAATGGACGTGTCCGAAGATCCCACGTATTCGCTACCATGTCTCTTATCCTAGAACATCAGTAGAGACTTTTCAACACCCCATCACAAGCACGACCTAAAAAAGGAAATCCCACACTGCACGCAACCCATGAGGGCCCATCACCAAAACAACTTGCATCGGGAATACCCAAGCTGCACTCAACCCCCTTTCCCCACCGAACGTACGAAGTAGCAGGTGCATCAGTCCCTACAGTTTTGAGATTAGAATCCAAATTGTTGGCGGGAAAAGATTACAGGTTTCCCGGTGGCACCCCCCCCCCCCGAGTTCCAATTGGATTTCATCTCCTCCAATGAGCAGCAATCTTGAGTATAGTCATCATCAACCATAGAACCTTCGAAATCATCAATACAAAACTCATATTCAATCGTAATGGCGAAAGAAAAGAATCAACTGTTGTCGTTCACAGAGATGAGTCGTGGAATTGATCTTAAATCACCGTATCTAATCTCTAACCGAGCCCGTCGCAATTCCTCGCAATTCAGTGTATATTCATCCAACCACCTTAGACCTCCACAGATTCCCCCATTAGACTTGAAGATCTCCAAGGTCCAAAGATTGAGCAAAAGAATCCAAAAACATACCCACCAGATTTTAAACAAGAAATCAGACTTGATAGCTAGGATTTGTGGATTCCAACGACAAAATTTGATACAACCTTGTCGTGCTGAAACAAACTTTTTATCAAATAAAGATGTCACCTCGGCAATGAATGAACACACTAAAATTTCTTTAAGAGCTAAGTTGTCCAGACCACTTCTTCTTCAAGATTAAGATCCTTACAAATCAAAACAACAATTTCTTCCCAAGCAAGGTTTTAAATCTCGTTATCGCAACTCGTATCACGGATTAGAGAGACAGAGACGTCTCGCGTCTTGAAGCTTATCGCGGAGAGATGACATATGAAACTGAGAGACAGTGAGAAATGGGGGAAAAGCTAATTAAATGAATGAATTTTGATTCGAAAATTCAAGATTTGATAAAATAATCACTAATTCACACTTAGGAATCATTAAATATAGGAAACAACCATCTATGATGGTTAGGAGAACTGTCACCCATATGACATACGTTGTCGCCTTTAGAATCTATGGAAACACTATGTAAACCTTGGAATTTTTGAATGAAATTTTAGAAAAAATTATATTAAACATTATTAAACACTTATAAACCATTATACTTCATTACACACTTGGGTATCAATAGTTGGGAATCAACACCCTTCTGACACTTGTTATTGTGCATGTGCAGAATTTAAAGTGTTAGATGTTGATAAATAAGTAAATAACACTACACATTACAAAATAAAACTATAAATCCACATCCATAAAACATAATCAATGATAAAAATGTGTAAACTGAAACAATAATATCATTCTCATTTATTAATAATGCAAAAGTATTATAAAAGTAAACTACAACAGTGAAAGTGTGAAACTAGAGTAGAGAAATATAATATAGTAACTCAGTAAGATAGAGTCATAGAAAATAATACCAGTGCTAAGGGCCAAGACTGCTTCCAAGTTCAAACCAGCTCAATCCTCATTAATACCACATAGAGTTTCAGGGTGGTTGATAATCATCATGGCTATCCCTGTCTGGTAGATAATGTTTTGTGGCTGTTGTTGATATTGATACTACTTTTCTATTAAACGACAGTAATCTTGCCATGACATAGAGGGACTATGTCATGCTCGATAGTCACAAACATATTTCTCGTATATAGTATCATCTACTCTTGAGAGCATCCCATATCGTAGAAATCCGTGTACTACATACTGATACTGAGAATAAGAAGATGTAATAGAAGGACCCCAATTGTTCCGACAGGATTGAGGGGCTCGACCCTCCCGATCATATGATGATGATGTAGATGCGGTGACGGAACTGGGCCTACCAGCTATAGGGGGGAATCTATATTCTATGTACTGCTACTGCTACTACTGACCAGGTCCAAAGCCAAAGATAGAATCAATCAACGATCCCTCCTGATTCTGTGTACTACTACTAGTAGTAGACTGAGTATATTGAGGAAACTAAGGGTGTTAAGGGTGCAGCCAAAAAGAAGTCCCACTGAGGCTCATGCTATCAAACGACCCTGTCAATGTATCAATTGTGTGATGGGAGGAACTACTCTCTCCCTCCTGATCTCTCCTAGTCTTCCCAAACTTCCACCCTCGATTCTCACCCCTTTTCTCATAATAAGATGGATAAGTAGACATACGTGCACCATGGTCTATATCCTGAGTAGCATGTTCAAATGTAGCTTCTCTTGTGAATGAGCTAAGGGGTCTCTGACTCATCCCACCGCCACCATATGGTATCTGTGTCATACCAACACCACCACTATCTCCTCCATCATCATCACTATCCTTATTCTCATCCTCCTCTTTGTCCTCATCCTCCTCCTCATCATCATTTTTATGACCTCCTCCATGACTCCTTAATCACCTCCTCCATCATCATCACTATCTCCATCATCATCACCATTATCTGAGGAGCTAATACTAGCAACACTCACAAACTCATCATCAACTAATCTACTTGCAACTACGGGATTCTGCTGGCCTTATGCCTAGTTTCATTGTTGTATTTGCATAAATGCATCCACATCTACTCTTATTTAACTTTCTATATGAGAGCTCAGTCGTCCACTTGCCTTATCCAATACTGGCTCTCCCGCCTCCTTAACCCACTCGTATAATGGGTCCTCCTCATCTTCCTCGTCACAAAAAATCTCTGTAAGATCAATGGGGCTGGTGTATTCTTCGATATTTTTTTCTTTTTTTTATTGCTTCAATCTCAAGCATAAGTTGTAATGGACAAACGCAAGTTTTTGAAGCCTCTCATGTCCAAGTTTATTTCTTCTTTTGGAGTGGATGAGATTAAACGTGCTCTAATTCCTCTAACAGCTGGAGGAAGATGTGGTCTGTGATAAGATATGAATGACAATCCTCCTTAAGTTGGGTGCTTATAACCCATGCAATACCCACCACTTAGCTGCAAGAAAAAAAAATGTGTATAAGTAATTGTTGGCTACAACCTTTATTAAAGTTCTATTAAAAAATGACATAAAATTACCAACAACTGTCTTCTTTCGTCCCGCCTTTGTAACATCTTGCACAAAAGACCCTTTGATCCCTAAAATACTTTATCTGAAATTAGAAGGCTCCAAAACTCAGTAAGCTAAATTATATAGAGAAAGAAAATAAAAATAATGTCAATGGTAATTGCGGTTACCTCTGTAAGAGCATTTACCTGTCAATTAGGATCGGGCTCAAGTTTCAAAATGATTGTTTGTACAGCCTCTAACAAAATTGGATCTAGTTCAATATTATTGTAGTATTGGTATTGAAGATTTAAATAGTATGCTGAAAATAAAAAAAAAATACATAAACATCTCAAAACCTAACCTTAACCAATAATAAAATAAATATAACTTAAGAAAAATAAAATAACTTACCAGCCAGATGTAGTGGGTAGATAAGCATCTTCGTCCATCAAGAATTAATGACCTTTATATAGCCTTTGTGACCTCTTGGGACTACTGCCTTAATTGCTTATTTCATTAACCTAATGGACTCATAAATGTATCTCATGGTTGGTTTTCTGTCCCCATCAACCATCCTTAGAACCCTCACCACTAGCTTTAATATGTTCACTATTGTGTGACATCGATCCTAGAAGGAATGATTACACACAATTGATTCAGTTAATCGTTCTATCGGACTATCACTCTCCCTATAATCATACCACTAGGGTGAAGTAAACAATTGGTTTAAGCCAGCCTTCTAGTTTAGGATACTCTACAATGCAATGTAGTTGGTGACAAAGCGTGTAACACCTGGCTGCACGATATCACCTCCACATCTCTCTCTCTCATCATCGCCAATACATACCCATGGTTATATATAAAGTTGGTGATTGTCCTAGTATCTTCCATTGCCTTCCTTATAGTATCTAGCTTTCCTGTGTCCTTCAGCATGAGGTTTATGCAATGGGCTATACGTGGGGTCCAAAATAGATTTTGTTTTTCCATTAACTTCTTTCCAACTTTCTTGAAAGTATTGCCATTGTCTGTAACTATTTGGACCACATTTTCTTCGTCGACCTCCAGAATAACATTCTCTAATAAGGCACCTATGTATTTATACTCCTTGATAACCTTAGATGCCTCCATAGATTTCAAGAACACGGTGATTCCATCACAAGAAGCCATAAAATTGATGATTGACTGTCTCGTAGGACCAGTCCAACCATCACACATGATAGTCACCCCATACTCTGGCCATTTTTTCTTCAATCCACCTATATACCCATCAAGGAGTTTCTTCTCATGGTCTAGATACTTCCTCATCACCTCGTATGCAGCGGGTGATTTCACACCCAGCCCTGCCTTTGCAACCTCATCTATAAAATTCTAAAGAAGAGGCCCTATAGTTGTGTTGACTACAATTCCATGGAAGAATGAGAATTTTGAATATGCTTGTCCCACCTTTTGTCTCATATTTTCCCACATTTCTTTTAGCTCTCTTTCATGAGTTCCTAGGAAAGGCATAAAGCATGATCAATGGGAATGGAGGTAGAATGATCCCTCATACTAGAAGCTCGACTGATCTCATGACTCCCTCCAGTGCCACTGCCCTGACCACCCCTGGACCTGCCCCACTAGTACCTACTACTACAGCTGTCATTACCACCAACACTAGCACCAGCATCCCTATTAAGTCTCCTACTACCACTGCCCCCTCCATATGTAGAAGTCCCAAAATTAGGCCTAGAAGAGTGCATACGTTATAGCTGCTCTCTCTCATGTTGATTTGCCAAGTTTGCTCTCACTGCCTGTCTATAATGTCTCATTTGCTCCTCTGTCTTATAATTAGATGGATATTGTATTTCATCATCATTATTCACATCCACATATCCCTGTGTGGCCTCCCTCAATGTTCCATCCCTATCAATTTTTTTTTCTTTTTACCCACCTCTTTCTCTGCCAAGTGATCCTGCATCTGTCTCTTAATTTGGGGTGAAACTTTGTCACAACGGGATACCCTTCTAAGTTGTCCACTGGCTAGATGATATTTCAGTCGAGTAATTCCACCACCATACATTTGTTTCCCACAAAAGTTACATTTTGTTTTTCTTCTATCCCCACCAATCATAGTGTCATATTGTCACCCAATATCCTCTGGGATATTATATGATCAACGAGGCATATTTGAATTCCTGCGCATAAAAATAACTTATATAAATAAATATACAGTATAAATGTAACATATATCGACTAGCTAAATAGATAACATGGTTCAAATTTCAAAATGACTACATGACCTAAGTACATGTTTGATACTTTAATATAGCATTCTATTTTTTTTTTAATTTTTTTGTAAAACATAGAAAAATTTTAAAAAAATACAAAAACATAATAGAATTAAGGTAAACATACTTTGTATGTTTTAACATGTTCAAATATGCTTTTTGAATTTTTTCTTATTTTTTGGCATTTTTTAGAATTTTTTAAAATATTTAATTATTAAATAAATACATAAAATATTTTATTTTCAGAAATCTACCAAATTGATATATTATGTGAAAAATGAGATGTAGTATTTCATATAAAAAAATTAGATCTAACAATGATCATTTCATATAAATTTTTGAATTTTCTTTAATTTAAGTAAATATTTTTTTCCTAAAAATTACTATTTTTTCATGAAATTGTAGATCTATCGTAAATGTATAACATATAAAAAAAATTACAAGGATTAGAGAAGAAATAAAGGGATCACCGAAGTTTTTTGTGGAGATTTGGGGTTTCGGGTTGGATCCTTCGATCTGGCTCAAATCTCCATTTTCAAACGAAATGGACTTAAGTGGAGTCCTAGATTTAGGCAATACAAGCTAGATCAAGCAAAATATTTGAATAAAAATTAATTTTTTGGTGATTTCTAAGTTCTGTGATACCCTTTTTTCGGTTGCGAGATGCGATACGCGAGACCTCCTTTCTCGCGTATCACAACTATTTTATATGAAAAAATGACTATTTTGACCTTGTTATCGCGAGACGAAGTCGTACCGTGCGATACATCTCGTGATATTCTATCAAAACTCAATATTTCGCTGTATATGTTATCGTCTCGCATAGGTGTGCGGTACTGATACTTCTTGTGCGATACGACCCTTATCGCGCGGGATTTTGAACCATGCTTGTAACTAATCCACCACATTCTAGTTGTTCCTGTCAGTTTGGCTTCTACAAATTGTAGCTTATGTTTTTCAAGCACATCATGCCATTTGAAGAAAGCCTTCATGTGATGCTTTCAGTTTTCTTAGATGCATGTATTCTGTTCACCACTAATATCTGGAACATCCAGTTTGACATGTTTCTCAACCTCATGATAGACAACATCTGATTTAGTCACAACTCTGTGATTTTGTTCCTTCCTGGCACGTATCACCTCATGCTATAATGTGTGAAGCCTCATGAGCTAGACACTCAATATATTGATGTGGAGGAGGGGTATTGGTGATTTACCAGCCCTTATCTCAACTCAGATTCAAAATCATCCATTCTATAATTCAACTATACCTTGGGAGCCACTAAATCTTGAGCTTGCTTCTTAACATCAACTACCAATTCATTGTTGCTAACCTCCATGTTGAAAACTCAACTCATAAAGAACCCGAGAACAATTTAGAAAAGAGTCGGGTTAGTTCAGAAAGGACCTTGGACTTCAGCCAAATAAAACTAGCTGAATGGAACCTAGCTTTGATATCAAATTTGATGTAGCATACAATGGAGAAGGATACCAAAATTGATGTAGAGTAACCCAAAAATCCCACAAGTGATTCAACTTAGAGTGCGGAAGCAAACCACTCAAGAATAGATATTAAACACTCTTAAGTAGCCACAAAATAAAATAAAACATGAGATAGAATGATAAAATAGAGGTTAGAGTGGAATAAAGCAAAAAAGAAAGAGGAAAGAAGCCCAAAGGGCAATTATTGAATTTCTGGGCAGAACCCATGAAATTGCCAAATACCCCTGGTCATGGGTTAGAAATTTTTGAAACATTCCGGATATTTTCTTTTGTACACTAGGGTTCTATAGTTAAAATTTCATGGAAATCCAATAAGATTTGATACATAAAAACTCAATCCACATGAAACTTTAACAAGAACACACAAAACCGGTGAGCATGATTTCTAAACTAAAGAGAAAAAGAAAGAGAGAATAAGGAGAAACATAGAAGAAGATTGAAGAGATTAAGAGAAAGAGAAAGAAAGAAGTAAAAGATGAGAAATATTGATGCTAGAGCATATGCAATCAAGAGGAAGAAATTGGAAGACAATGGATAGTCCTCCATGGATGTGTCCAGTAGTTTAGTTTTTTATTTTATGTTTTAAGAGTTTAATGTAATAAGGCTAATAGTGCTATGGTTAGTTTAGTTTTTTTGGGGTCTTGAATTGTAATCCCATCACTTGTTTTTGACTCAATTTTCTATGGTTAAAACTAGATTTTTTGGCTCGATTTTGGTGTCATTATATAGGTTATTCGGTTACCTTTCTTATGAAATCAAGATTGCGCAAATCCAAGGTGATTTGGGGAAGTTATGACCAAATTACTAAATGGTTGTCAAAAGTTGCTATTTTTTTAAGAAGTCTCAAGTTTTAGTAGTTTAGACTTAAAATTTTATGTTTTTGAAAGTCTAGGAATTAGTAAGTTTAGGATTTTAGAAAGTGTGAAAGTTTAGGCAGCAAGTTACATGTATTTTAAAATATTTCGTTATTTAGAAAGTTCTAAATTCTTTAGGTTATAAGCCTATTTAAAGGCACCCTCTATGCATTAAAATTCATTGAACATTGAAGAAAAAATTGTCTTTAAATGGGATGGTCTCCCAACCAGGCCGTGGGCCTTCTCTCTCTAAGATTGACGCCATTTTCTAGGCTCCCCTAATCTCTCTCTCTATTTCTTGGGTTATAGCATACCAGCGTACACTCGTGGGTTCTCTCACCCTCCCAGGTATCTATCTTTCTACTTTTCTCTTAATTTCTTATTCTCCTCTTTTTCCATTTTTTTCTTCTTGAACATCTATTAACAAAGCTTCAAAGTTTATGAAATTTCATAATTTGGATTATCAATTTTTTTTCAAATATCATGAATTTTAACTGTAGAACCCAGAAACACGTCAAAAACTACCCTAAAATTTTCAGAATTTTCTGATGCATTAGAAGGGCATTTTGTTAATTTTTCGATGTTCTGTCCAAAATTACAAAATACCCTTTTTGGCTTTTTCTACTTATTTTCTCATTTTCTCTCTTAATTCATGCTAACTTCTTTTCTTTCATTCTATTTACCAATTTTTTAATTTTGTGGCTACTTATGTTCTAAAAATTCAAATTCTTGAACTATTTGCTTCCACAATTTTAATTTGGGCAATTATTGAGGCCTTAGGAATTATTCTATGTCAGTTTTTGGTATCTTCCCATTGTACTACATTAAATATACATGGGAGAGAAGAAGTGAGAGAAGGAGGGTGAGAGGTACTCACATGTGCACCTTGGTGTGTTACAACTCACATGTAGAGAAAGGAGATCTTAGGAGATGACATCAACCTTTGAAGAGGAGAACATGGCCACAGCCACACCTTGGGAAACCACCCTATAATTCAACACAATTCTTAAAATTCTTTACCATTAAATATGGGGAAGGGGTGCTTATAAATTGGCTTACAAAACTCAATATAATATAAACTTGCTAAATTTAGGAACTTCTAAAAACCTAAGAGGCGTGTTAACCAAACTTTCCTAAACTCTAAGACTTATAAATAATTACCTTTTCCAAAATTTAACCTACGAAAGACTAGGAAACAATGTAAATGTCTACTAGCTTGTATGGAGCCCCTTTGTTGACTTTGGAGCCTTACTAACTGATAAAATAGTGAATTGTAGACCAACACGCAAAATTTTCCACTCTGCCCTTGAATTTTAGCCTTATTACATAAAATCCATGCATAAAAGAAAGCCTAAACTACCCTTCATTCAGAAGTCCTTATTACAAAAAAACTTGTGCCCCCCATGTGCAACATGTCTAGGACTTCTTAGACTTAGAGTTAGGCCTCCACAAGGGGACCTTTTATCCAACCATGTGATGCATGCTGCATCAACGATTAGGGTGTTCTACTCTCCACCATAGTGTCCATCGCAAGCATCAATTGGAAGTGATGAGTGATGATTTTGATTAAGGTATTTGGCCATTCAACTCCTTATTGGATTCCACAATTTCTACTGCTATTATCTATCTTATTTTTCAGATTTTGTTGTCTGTTAATGAGTTTGTGTTTTCTAAACTGAAATTATTGGTTATATTCACATTGAAATTGCACCCCTTTTTGGGTTTTGTTCCCTAATAGCTCTCCTACGAAACTTCTAAACTTCCCCTTGAATTCCCTTGTTCCTTCTCTCTGTATTTCAAAAGATTCCCCTGTTATGTGCTGAAAACTCTAGTAGATAAGCTTTATTTTTTAAAATTTGATTATTTGAACCTTTAAATCTTATATGAATTGTGTGAAATTTTAACCCTAGAACCTTTGTATGATGCATTATTGATCTGGGAAGTTTCATAAAATTTTGGCACTTGGTAGGGGTATTTTTGTAATTTCATCATAATCTGTGAAAATTACAGATTTGCCCCTGATTCAAAATTTGCATATTTTTATTTCTAGGTTATTTTCTTCTATTTACAATTGTTTCCTACATTGTTCTTTCTTGCTACTTAGCAAAAAAAAAAAAAGATCAATGCCACAACAGTATCTCTCAAACACGGGTTCGTTGTAATGGCCAGGTCTGTTCCATGGTCATTGATGGTGGTAGTTGTACCAATGTTGTGTCAAAAGATGCTGTGAAAAAGCTAAGTCTGAAAGCCGAGCCACTCCCAAATCCCTACAAGGTTGCTTGGGTAAATAACACCAGCCTGAAGGTCTAGGAGAGATGCCTAGTTACATATTTTGTGGGAGGTTTCATTGATAAGGTGCAGTGTGACATCTTACCTCTTAAGGTGTGTCACATCCTTCTAGGCAGACCATGGTTGTTCGACAAGAAAGCCCAACATCGTGGATACAAAACACATATACCTTCAAGCAATACAACATTGAAATGAAGATGGTTCCTAACAAGGACTCTCCTTCCTTCAAGCTCAAGAAGTTAGCGGGATCTTTCCTCCTACAACGAGTACCAGATGGCGGTAAAGGTATCCTTGGACCTCCTCCTAAACACAATGGGGTTTTCCTTGTCATTCTAACTGCCATAGGTTGGGAAAACTAAAAGAATGGTTTGCAATGATTTTAGAAGAAGGGATAGGCTGTATGTCAGGGTTTAGGCACAGTTTTGGGTTTGTAAAAGAATTTAGATGCTTCAGTATAATAACAGGGTGCAACCTCAAGAAATACCCCTAGAAAAGACCCCACTCGATAACACCAAATTGGGATTCTGGTTTAGCAGTCTAGGAATATAACAAAAGGGTTTAGTAGCTGCCTTAGGGTCCACTCTGTTGGGTTTTGGGTTTTTAATGGGGTAAAACATAAAATAAGGGTATGAGGAGCTGGCATAGGCTATAGGATAGTATGATCTTGGGTTATAATAAAGAAAACAACAAAGGATAAGGGTATCTTAATGGCTGCAGGATTATGGTGATTCAAGAAACTCAATGAGAGTTTTCTTGAAAAGTTTTGAAGAATATTATAGAGAAAACAACAGCTAACACGATCAAGAATCAAGGAAGAAGAAGAAGAAAGAAGTAATTGTGTTGTAGAGTTACACTATGAACAGTAGAGTGTTGGCATCTCACCGAATTTGTCAAAATCCTAGGAATTCTCCACTAGGGTAAAACAGTCATAGGGTTTTAAAGAAGATCCAGCCATGGGGTTTCCAAGCTTCAAAATGTTTATTACCTTCAATAATTCGATTACAAGAGATCCCTTTAAATAACCCTTGACTCCTAAACTTAATAGAAGCCCCCCCACCCCCCAGGGGTTCCAAAAATAAAATAGTTGACTGCTTTTATATTTCCTTTTATAATTGCCAATTCCCAAAATACCATAAAACATTAATATTCTAATAAATTGAAAATTAAGACTGAAATAAAATAATATATATAGAAAATAAAGTCGTAAATAACTCCAATATAACCCTCATGTAATGCTCAAAAGATGACTCCCCATGGTTGTCCACATGTGGGCCCCATTAAGGCACATGTGAGCCCCACTTGATCTTCCATGTCTACATATATATATATAAACCCATTGTGGTGGGGATTGGGACACAACTTGTTTTTGATAATTGCCTCCTTTCATTAAAAGATACAAGTATTGGTGAAAGGACAAAATTTCCCAAGGGTAATGATATTTATGATTGTTGTAATTTGAAGCTCAATGATATTAAAGCTCTATGGGATCTTCCGTGGTGTATAGGAAGTGATTTTAATGTGGTTAGATTTTCTCATGGAAAGATTTGAGGTAGAAGGTATCCTTGGACTCTTGGAGGATGGAAGAATTTGAGGAATTTTTAAGGAGATAGAATTGTATTGATGGACCTCTAAAGGGTGCTAAGTTTACTTAATTGAATTTTCAGCCTAGCCCTTTCTTCATCACCAGGTAATGATTTTTATGATTGTTGTAAGGTTGATGATAGTAAGGCTTGATGGGATCTTCCATGGTGTATAGGTAGTGGTTTTAATGTGGTTAGATTTTCCCATGAGAATAATGGAGGTAGAAGGTATCCTCAACCTTTCCCTTAGTTATTTGGATGGATTCCTATTTTATATCTCGTGGGAGGATATGCATTGAGTCATATGATTCAAGAAGCCTTGCCAAGACAAATGTTGGACCATACCCCTATTATATTGAGATCTATCACTATTGAAGAAGGTCTGTGCCTATTTAAACTTGAAGAAATGTAGTTCCACTCCCCTGAATACTTTGCCGTGTTGAAATAGTCTTGGAGTGGGTTTTCCTTTTAAGGTTCACTTAGTAGGGTGATGTGATTGAAATTAAAGGCCTTGAGATAGCGTTTAAAAGCTTGGAGTGAAGCCTCCTTTCTGTTAATAAATGAAAAGGAGTGTTTAAGGAAAATTAAAGAGATTGATAAGAAAGAGGAAGAGAGTATCTTGGACTTGGAAGATAGGAGAATTGAGAGATGGTATGAAAAAAGACTTTCAACATTTGGCATATCTATTGGAGGCAATGATCTAGAAAACTAGGATTGGTTGGTTGAAAGAAGGGGATAAGAACACAAACTTTTTTCATAAATAGGCCTCATAAAGGAGAATGAATTTGATTCAAGGCTTAGAAGTGTAAGGCCATCTGGTAGAAGACCAGTAGGTGATTAAAACAGAGATGGTCAAGTGATGTAGGATATAAGCTTTGATACCAAAATTGATGTAGAACAATAAGGAAAAACCACAGTCTGAAAGAAGAATGGAAACCGAAATTTCAGATTTTAAAAATAATCTAGGCAGGGGTATGAAATGACTACAATACCCTTTTAAAAAATTTAGATTGCTATGAATTTTATAGGTGAATACTTAAGCTTGTTAAGTACCACTATTCCAAATTTTAGGATCTTAGAAAAATAATTGAGGGAAAATAAATTTTTAAAAGTTGTTGATTTCAGAAAACTAGAAACACAATAGAGCATGGTTTAAAATCTCGCACAAGATGTATCAATATCATAGGGATGTGGGACAAAATGGGCATGTTTAGCGAAAAACTAGTGGAAGACCCTCACCTCGCAAGACGTCTCGTGCGAGACGCATGCATCTTGTAAGATGAGGATCATTTTTTGTCATTTTCCCTTTAAAATACAATCTCGCGTCTCGTAATGGAAGAGTCCGGTATTGCTCAGCTCAAAGCATTCAAAAATTCCATTTTTTCTCCAAATTCTTGTTAGATTTAATTTTTATAAGCTAAATCTAGGATTCCACTTGAGTCCATTTCGTTTGAGAAGCTAGATTTGAGTTGGATCGAAGGACTGAATCCAAAAGTCTCCTCCTTACATAACAATTTATAGAGAGAAAATAGAGTAGAGTAAAAATGGGAAATCCCTGAACCTTCAGTCTAGAGGGTTCGACTTGTCAGTTGTGGGCTTCGACACAGGCATTAATCACGTGCCTCCAAATACTCCAGTGCCATTGTATCAGGTAATCTCTCTATTTCTTTTTGGAAAAATATTTATTTATTTATTTATTCTAAAAAATAAGAAAATTAAAGAAAATTCAAAAAATTATATATAATGAGCATTGTTTAGTCTAATTTTTTTTATATGAAATACTACATACCATTTGCATAAAATATGTCATTTTGGTAGATTTCTGAAAAAAACATTTTTTGTATTTATTTAATAATAAAAAAATTAAAAAAATTCTGAAAAATGCCAAAAAAAAGAAAAAATTCAGAAAGCATATTTGAACATATTGACACATACAAAGCATGTTTATCTTAATTCTACTATGTTTTTTATATTTTTTTATATTCTTTTACAAAAAACTAATAAAAAAAGTTATTATTATTTTTTTAAACTAGAAAATTACATCAAACTTGTAGTCATGTACTCATGTTCATCATAAGTGTAGTAGAACATTTTGAATTGTATGTCCAATTTAACTGCATTTTGAACTTTATTTTGTAATGTGTATAGTTATTTACTTGTTTATCAACCTCTTAACACTTAAAATTCTGCAAATGCGCGATAACAAGTGTCACAAGGGTACCGATTCCCAACTATCAGTACCCAAGTGTGTAATGAAGTATAATGGTTTATAAGTGTTTAATGATGTTTATTATAACATTTCCTAAAGGTTCATTAAAAAATTCCAAGGCTTATATAGTGTTTCCATAGCCGACAATGTATGTCATAAGGGTGACGGTTCTCCCAACCATCATAGATGGTTGTTTCCTATATTTAATGATTCCTAAG
>JAOXJP010000016.1:6096472-6108021 GCA_025762735.1 Platanus orientalis
CTCCTAGATTCTAACATGACTCAATTCATGTCCTAGTCTATACATTACATGTATTTTACAATTCATGAAATTTACAACATATTACATTTACAAAGGAGTTCAAAACAATATTTTCCGCTTTTCCATTAACATCTCTCCAATCCTTTTATAGTTGGAAGCATTATCAGTCACTATTTGTACAATATTCTCCTCTCCAACCTTCTCCACAACATCATCTTGTATCTCAAAAACCTTTTCAACTATTTTAGAAATTTCTAAGGTGTCTATAAAGTACCAAAAAAAAGTCCATTTAAGACTATTCACTAAAAAGTTGTATATAAATCATTTTTTTCTATCTGTCCAACCATCTGATATAATTAAGCAACCCATTTTCTTTCATTTGTCATTGTACTATTGAAGCATCTCTAATGTATTATGCACTTCCTTTTCCAAGAATTTCTCTCTAATTTCATGGTAAGAATGTGGTTTGAGTTCAATCCCATACCTAGAAACCATTTCAAGCATTCATCCAAATTCAGGATTATTAACACAATTAAAGGGGATAGCACTCATGTAGAAGAACTTAAATATCTATTGACAAACCAATTCATGTTCTATTTTAAATAGTTGATTCATAATTTGCTTTATTTTTCAAACAAAACTATCCATAGTGCATTTTTCTTTTGACTTTTCCATTTCTTGATTTACAACATCTTCATCATCCTCTTCTGTATCTAACAATTTTTTCTTCTTTTTAAAGGATTCCTCTAACTGATTTTTTAGAATGTCCACAAATTTTTTTCCTTATTTTATTCGGCACATTGGGGCATGGCTCAACATTTCAACTATTACCAGCTAAATGATGTTTAAACTCTTAAATACCCCCATGACGAACAACTTTACAATACTTACATATTACCTTTGAATTAGCATCTACTTCAATCCCATATTTCCATCCTGGGTTTGGCCTATTTCCTGGTGCATTTTTATTTTTTCTCTTTATAGTTCCACTTCCAATACCACTTGTAGACATTGCTATTGAGGAAGAAAAAGAGCAATCTGTAGAATCGTTTAACTTCAGCCATGAAGAAATAAAAGAAAAAAAAAGAAAAAAAAAACATTAAAAGGCATGAAAAAGAAGAAGACGTGGTGAATTACCCAAACATATAAAACACATCTCATAATGTTGTTTTTTGGAATGTTCAAATTTTTAAGTGGAATTACCCTAATCTTTTAGGTGGGACCTATCCAACTGTAGGTCCTAATCCTTTAAACATAAGATATGTGGTGAATTATTGGGGTTAGACTCATGCGACTTGTAGACCCAAACCCAGAAGGGCAGTATTTGAGCTTGGAGCTACACAAGTAGAATGGTCTTAACCCCTTATAACTTGTTATGTCTTGTGATGAGATAAGGGAATTTGATCCAAATTTGTATGAGCCTCACCTAAACAATTAACAAGACCAAACAAATTATGGATTCGGTTAAAAGGATTATTAAAAAAAATGGAGAGCTTCAAAATGCTTTAGAGAGTAATGTAAGTGGTTAGACCCAAAGAATAACCCACACCGTCCTATATATGCATAGCTTCATACATGGAACATGGTTTACAATTCAGATAGGTCACCCAAAAAGAGAGTTCATGGGATCTACAACAATGATTGGATGACCGGCCATGTTAATTTTTGGTCATGTGTTCCCTAGTTCACCTATATACAAGCAGGCTCAGCGCAGTCATAGGCTTTCACGTGCAACTGCGAAAGGACCCATGAAGAATAACTTACATATCACAGATTGGTCTCATGGTCTCATGGTTATGGAGTGGAATAGCAGATGTAGTTGCCACTTGGCAATGAAGTTGGCACGTGGCAACCATAATATGCATAGTATTGAATATTCATATAAAAAAAAAAAAACTCAAAATTCAGTATTCTATAATCAATATTCACGAACCTGAAACAATGGAAGAAGAAACTTGAACTATGTGATGGCAGAAGAAGAAACCTTGAAATTGCAAGGGCTAGCTGATCGGCTTTGCTCAACTTGAACAGGAAGAAGAAACGTCTCGAGTCTCTACTGAAGGATGTAGTATGCGAAAGAAGAAAG
The DNA here is from genome assembly GCA_025762735.1 of Platanus orientalis. Classification (NCBI taxonomy): domain Eukaryota; kingdom Viridiplantae; phylum Streptophyta; class Magnoliopsida; order Proteales; family Platanaceae; genus Platanus; species Platanus orientalis. The sequence continues at coordinate 6,098,559 of JAOXJP010000016.1, forward strand.
CAAGTAATGGATGGAAGAAGAAACGATATCTTGACTGAAGGATGCTGCATGCGATGGAAGAAAGCAAGAAGAAACGGAATGGAATCAGCATTGAACAATTTGGAAAGGGGAGACGTTTCCTATTCAATTACTCCTAGATTGAAAGAGCTGTTTCCTACTCTGATTCAATTTCTTTTTTTTGAAATTTGTAGGATCGTATACAATCAAGCTGCATCGTTTGGGTGAGCTCAGATCATAGGAGACGATCCCACAATTCAAAATCCGATCCAACAACGATCCTTTAGACTACCAATTTTGGTAACGATCCAGATTGGCCAGGTGGTTCCAGACCGTAGGATCGTACAATCCCACGATCCGGATCGCGATCTTGATAACCATGATAATGATATGATTAAATGAGAGGGTTAATTACACTCCGAGTTCATTCGTCTCTCCGCTATGAGAAACGGATTCAGGTGGATCATTCCCATGTCATGGATCCGAACCGAACTCATTTCACAGCCAGTGGATTTGGGTCATGACAGCTATTCCCCAATACCATCATTTCCCCCCTAGAAGTGTACATTCAGATTGTTCACACCATGTAATTTAAAACAGTTCGTTTGAGCTGCAGCCGGATAGTACAAAAACAAAATCTGAACCATCAGGCATTCTTTAAAACACTGAATGGATTTAAGTAGGCAATGAGTGTGCAATCCCATTACTTACACAGGTCTAATAACTAAAACACCCTCCACATACTCCCCTCATATTGAAAATTTCCCTACTTACATGGGGATGATGACTAGAGTAACTAACCAGGTTCACGGACAATAAACGTTTGTGGCCACACGAAATTAAAAGCATAGATGGGTCTTCTACCTATTCCTTAACAACCCCTTCTACCTAAAATGACCAAGATACCTTTATTAACTTTCGTTCCAATTTCTAATCAACTAGCTTCGTAGTACATTACATACAAAATGACACATACTAATAATAAAACATCTGATAGAAAGCACCTGCTGCAAGAAAACTAATAAAGATAATAGCCCATCTGATGAGAAGAAATAGACCACTGGCAAGCTTGTCACCTGAAAACCCTGCCAATTCTTTTCAAAATACATATATAGGAGAGAAGCGAAAACAAGAGAAATCATATCAGCGCCCTAGCCAACATTTGGTATGCAGATCAAAAACAGAGGAAGATGATGCTCCAAAACAGCCAGGAGCTCTCTCCCCTGGCTTGCCACATCTACAGGCCCACCAGTGATCCTCCTTGCCGCTTCCATGAGCTGACCCCTTAATCGCTGAGGTAACAAGCAGCCACCCACTGCCAGACACTCCCTGTACAAGGGCAAGTATGTGATGGCCACCTTCAGGGGGCCTGGGAGATCTCTCATTGGAGATCCACCCCACTTCAATATTCTCATCATGTTCACATAGTGATCCTGTTCATGCCTAAGGCCGTCCCAAAATGCTGCCTCCGACCAGTGCTCCCGCAGGAAGGCCCTAAGGTTCGGAGCCACAGCTTCATCATCTGACCTTGCAATGCTGTCTGCAACTGCATAGGTGGCAGCAGGGTCCCCCAGAAAGTCAGAGAGTAGTAGGAATGCAACCCCATCAAGGGACCCTCCACTTCGTTCTCCGGCAGCTTTGAGAATCTCAATGCTAAGGGTGGCAAGGACATGCTGGGGGACATGTGGGAGAAGGTAGGCAGCAATTCCTACTTGGCTGCTGGAGGTGGCAGCAGTGAGTGCAAGGCAAAGCTCCATGTCCCTGCAGCTTCGTTGGACAAACCACTGAACAACCTGCATGCAACCCCTCTCTGCAGCTCTCATTAAAGGGCCCAAAAAGGCAATTGCATTACCCTCTTCCACAAGGCACTCCATTGTTTTAATCTTGCCATAGTGAGAAGCAAATCCCAGAGCCAGGTCAACATCCACATCCAAGCTGTTCCTTTGAGCTATCTAAATAGACAATAACCCAAAAGATCACAAAAGAAGAAAAGCAGGACAGAAAGCCAAGTCACGACAGCAAGCACTCAAAGTAGTACCCAATCTAAAAAATGCACATTCAACCATAAAGAAGACAATCATCCATAAAGTGGGAGAGATTGAAGATGATGTCACTTATAGAATTAGAACGGGGAAGATGAAGTGGAGAGGTGCTCTTCTGGAGTGCTGTATGGTATAGACTCATAACAACCCATGCTTTCCAGAGCGGAATGTTAGGCAACTAAAAAACAAAACATGAACAGAACGTATAGATAAGATGGATGTGTGACAAGACTACAAAGACATAGAACTTAGGAGTAGTACCAATAGGTGACCATATAATCAACTGAGATGGTTCAGTCATGCAATGAACCAACCACACCAAGCAAGGAATGAAATGGTGTAAGTTTAATGCATAAAAAGAACAAGGGGAACACTAAAAAATGACATGGATTGAGGAAAGACATGAGTGCTTATTATCTAAAGATAGGACCCTAGACAAAGTGGAATGGCAGAATAAGATTTCATCTAACCAACCCAAGAAATTTTTTTCACAACTTACTCTCCTATAATTATTATATTTTCTATCATATATTTCAATATTACCCAATAATTATGGAAATGTGACTGAATTTTCTATCATATGTTTCAATATTATACAATATTGAACACACTGAAAGCAACATAGTGCGCTGAATATAAACTATTTTTAGAGTACTTCATATCATACATATACTTGTCCATGGTGTGCTCTGTGGCATTCCATCACAAAAAAGTGAGACCGCATGATTCATGTTGAAAATGCATGGCAGAGCAATATATCACTGAATATTTAATCACTGCAGGCTTGAAAGAAAGAAGCAATAACAAAAGCATGACCATACATGAAAGAGTATCATGTAGCAAGGTTATCACAGTTTCACTGGATATTCTCTAGAACAATCACAATTGAGGCTTTCCATTTTCTTTATCTTTTCTCTCCTTTGTTCTTCAATTAAACTTATATATATATATATATACAGAGAGAAAGAGAGAGAGAGAGAGAGAGAGCAAACTCACTGAATCAATGAAAGTAAAAAAAAGAGAAATCACAATAAAGCATGCTTGAGAACAAAAGAATCCCAGAAATATGTAACCAGATAGCATTTCTTCAAATTTCTGAATATATGCATACATGCTATGAAACAAGTGAATATATGACTATAACTGCATACATGCCATGAAACAACAACACTGTAAATATCCACCATGGGTTCAAGACATCTGACAAGGCAACTTTGGAAAAGCCAAAATAGACACTTCCATATTGCTTATATCAATCATTATGACGTGTTTCTAAATTAATTTAGTTCAAGTTTGTAACATCAAAAGAATGTATTGTTCCTTTCCACATTTGATTAATATATATTGCATTACCATTCCCAAGACAGACAGACATAGATATATATATATATCAAAAGAATGTGCCTAAAATGAGCAAGTTCAAAAGTTCTGCAAAATTTAGTGATGTTTTACTGAAAATTCCCTATTTTTCGTGGTGGAAAAAGGTAATACCAAGGGACTACAAAAGTTCTAACATTTTCACCCAAATATCAGCAAAATCAAGGAAATATTTTTTCTTTTAATGAATAACGATCAAATTTATTAAAAAAAACAAGGGCCAAAAAAAAAAAAGGGTACAACAGAAGAAACTCAATGAATACAGCTCACTCTGGCATGGAATCACCTTTAAAATTACAGGAAGACCAGACCTTATTTTAACCAACAAGTCAGCTACATCATTCCTTTCCCTTGGAACATGAGAACGGAAAATACATAGCACCTTCACCAAGCCTCAAATCACTTTTAACAGATATGCAAGATGCCTGGACCCCAAAACCAAACCTGAACCCCAATTCACCACCACCATCTAATCACCCTCAACAGTACAACCTTAAACACCTATATCTTCTAATTCCCTTAAACCCATCAGCACCTCCGCCTTTGTAGAATCTTGCTGATATCGATACTTTTGACAAGAACTTTTTGACTTGAATTAAAATCCACCCCAAATCCGTTCTTTACTATACAATTGGTTGATTCTAGAGCAAACATAACAACTCCACTTCAAATCCTTTGTAGTAAATAATATTGTTCAATATATATATATATATATATATATATATATATATATATATATATATATACAAATCCGGGTGTCACCTGATCAACAAAAGACTCGGAATCCCTTATTCTGCTGATATAACTCACCGAATTTTCGCCCAGCAGAAGCAAGGACTAGGATTGTCAATACTTGGTTGATTTTAAGAATCTACGACTGTAAATCCTTGCACTTAGGATCCAAGAAAAGATTATAGTATAAGTATAAGAAGGGCTATATATATATATAATAAAAAAAAGAATTATTTACGAGAAGATTAATTTTATGATGATAGAAAAGGTAAAGTAGTCATGCATTTATTCTTCAAAAAAATGTAGTCATGCACTTTGACATGTTTGGCAGCCATATATCTATCAAGAAAAAATGTTTGGTCACCATTTGTTTATTTATGTGATTAAGTTTATGAAATTATGTTATAAATTTCTATATAAATTCTAAAAATCACAATTTAAATATTCACAAGACAGCTAAATATTGTAAGTAATTTTAAACAGAGATGCACAATAATGTCCAAATCATAGCCACAGGAAAATGTCTGTGACAGTGCTTCCTAGTATCCACTGATTAGTATAATGATTATGACATAGAATGGGGATGTTATGCATGAGCATTGCAGTAGAATGTATTCTAGGAGAACTAAAATTAATAACCTCATGGTTTATATCAGAAAATCCAGAAAACAAGCATGAATTGATCCCATCAAGGCTAGACATTAGGGTAGCAGCAATGACCTCAATAACTCTTGATTGACCCAAAAAGTAACGCACAAAAAAAAAATGCTCTTCAATTTCATTCTTAAGCCTTCAATTTCATTCTTAAGCCATTTAACGAAAACAACACTATTGAAGTATATAGACAACTTAATAAACACAACTAATATCAGCTTCAACTCTAACTAAAACTCTATAATTAAGCAATTCTAATTTTATTTTATTTCAAATTACAAATAGAACTTTCTTGAGCAATTACCGAGTCAATCTAATTAACAAAACCAAATCCTAATCCAAATTTTCTAAATCAAGGAAGTACCAACAAATGGTAAACATGAGACTTACTATAAATACTAGATCCAAGAATTACTAAAAGTGGTAAAATTGGGACTTAATAAAAATAGTAAATCAAGGTTTACAATGAATTACTAGAAATATGTATGACTGCTTAACACCAAGTTGATGAAAATCTCTACATATTTGAGTGTGATCTAAGCAAATGGGTTGGTGCACAGATGAATTGCACATACAACACCTTTAGGCAAGGTTCAAGATGTTGGTGTCGGTGGAATGTTGGTCAAGCCTAACTAAAATATATGTCAAAAATGTTGGAAATATCTGAATGAAATATTGTAAAAATTGTGGAAGCTTACACAACATTTAAAAAGCTATGGAAATATTCATCGACATTTTTGGATATGATAAAAGAAACAAAAATGCACACTTTTAAAGCAGTATATCAGTATAAAATATTATATATAATATTTAATAAATAAATAAATATGCAAACAGATACCACACATCTATGCTTACTAGAATACCATTTATAGATTGCTCGTGCATATTTGAATCTAGGTCTCTACCAAGTGATAGAACACTTGGCAAATGAAGTTGTTTCTAGTATATCTCAACGGGTGGTACCACCAAGATCCTTAAAATAAATATTGTGTATCAAAATAAATATTTTTATGAAGTTGTATTCTTGTTAACACAATCATCAATGGTGAATTTTCATTATGCATGTGCTTGAACCCTTTTTAATAAATATTTATAAATAATTATAAATGTGCTTATTAAAAATAAAATATTTTTTAAATCGCTTATTTATTTTTATATATTTATTTTTAATTTAAAAAATTAAATATATAAAAGTATGCTACATTTGTTTATTTTTAAATAAAATAAAATCCTTATACGCATATGTAACTTCTAATAAATTTTAAAATAAGAAATACTCATATTATGTATTCATGATGCTAAATACTTAAAAGTAGCTTTTCAACAGTTCAAAAAAAAAAAAAAAAAAAAGAAGAGATTACAACCTTTTACCTAAAAAGACATTGTAGATATTAAGGCAAGAAAAACGGTTAAGCTTAATTGAAAGTTCATATTTTTTTTTGCCTTGTATCTAACCTTCTATTTCGATGTTTTTATTTGGACAGTTGAAAAAATTATTGCCCTGGTCCTTTTTCTTTTATTTTATTGAGAAAATATATATATTAATAGAAAACAACAACATCCAACAAGGGGATAAGATGTTGCCAGCAAATACAACAAAAGACACCAAGTACACAGCAGCTGCCCAACCCCACAACACCCTAATACCTTCACCCAATCCCTAACAAAAGCCCCTTCCTTGAGAGCTTTTGTACCCTTAACATTGTCTAGACCAAAAGATGATTTTTTTTTTCTTTAACCCTCCTGTGGACCTTGAAAGAAGGTTCCACATGATCATCACCTGTCGTTTTCCTGGTCCTTTTTCTTGAATCTTGAATGTTGAGTAAGAATAAATGATTTGTCATCTCAACAGGATTTCTCAATAAAGGGGGAAAGGACATGATGGTTAGCAAGCTGCTATATTAAATGATTCTGTGGTTTCTGCTGCATAAATCCTACTAGTCTTTGAGCTGTGTTGATATGAGCAACAAAACCATACTGCTTATCTCACACCACTCTTTTTCAACTCTGTAAAATCATTGGTGTGATTGGACCTGTAGAATTGCCTCTAAGTTGTATGATCTGTCATACACCCTCAAAGCATAACAATATGGGTTCAAATCATCAACGGTCTAACTGAAGAAAATCACACCAGTACTAACATCAAGCATAATTCTTCTAAATAAGACATCCCCATGGCAGGTCCCAACCCTGCATGTAACACATACCAGACTATCAGTATGTACTTTGTCGATTGGATAAAACTGTCCCTGTGGTCTACCAGAGTACCATAGATTTCTTCTTTTGTATGATACAAACTAATGAATATACCCAGTATACATCTTTTGATATTATCACATAATCATAAGAAAACAGCAATAGGTTTAAATTTCCAGGATCACTGTTTATGCCTAAGTTAAAAGAAGGTAGACAACTAAAACATAAATAGATCCCATCATATGAACATTTGAAGTTACCTGCAATAAGATTCGTACAAGCTCAGTGCTCCCAAAACGTGAGGCTTCAAGAAAGCATTGGTTGACATTGTCTGCACCACCTTCTACCAACATCCCCAGCAACCCTTGGATTGCAGTTGCTGAAATCCCAGAGGCCCAACCAGGATCGAATGAGCAAGAGAAGAGAGTGAGGGGGAAGCATGCTGCATCGAAGGCCTCTGTAAAGTCCTTTCCACTAAGCTGGTTGCCAGCAAGATCCAGAAATGCCTTGAATGCTGATAACTGGAGTTGAATCTCAATAGCTGAGCTGTGACTCACTCTATCCCTATTCCCCTGGCAACGGGAGTGGAAACCTATGCATTTCAGAGCCCATTCTGTAAATTTTTGGACCTTAGCACCAGCTTCTGCCTTCAAAACCTCATCCCCATTACATTCCTGGAGGCGCTCACGTAACCTGACAAAGACGTGATAGTGAACAAGTTGGTTCATTTTAATACCACGAAACAAAAATCCACATACCATTGAAGTAAAAGAAACCCGTTGAAGAAGTATTTGAATTCAATAACACAGAATGAACCTTTGTTTGAGTTGCAATTGTTGGACAGTTAGTTAATAACATCCAAGCATACGTCTACCACATTCACACGAGTCTTTCAAAAACAAGCCAGAACAACATCTTGTCTGGGCCGCACATAAATCACACATCTCAGATCACAAATCACATAAAAATAGAGGAGAGGAAGCATGAAATCATATCCCAGCAATCACAGGTTTTGGAGAAGTCGCACAGGACGATTCTGATATAGGGCGTTAACTATATGCCCAACAAAAAACTCCTCTTGACACTTCAACACCCATCCGATTGAGATGAAATCCTTACCAATAATCTCAAGAAAAACACTCTAAAATGATCAGAATCATGAAAAAACTCAAATATGGGTTTTCTGAAAAATTGGAAAGAAATCCCTTATAAAAAATCAGTACCATCTCTGATTCAAAAATGGATTCCACCAAAAATATCTACAAATCATACCCTCTTGAAAAACATCTCCACCTTGACTTGGCCTGTCGACGATGACGCCGGTGATGATGTCAGCAGTATGGATGCTGGCATCAGCATCTGTATGGGTTGCAGTCGATGATGGCAATGTCGATAGTGGAGTTACTTCTGAGTCCCCTTAATATCTATTGGTTCTGATACCACGTTCTTTGATTAAGAAATAGAGAAAGAAGAAGAGAAGAAGTCATTGGGAGAGCAAGGGATACTCTCCCATATGATTACTTTTATATAAATAAAACATTGTGTCAAAAATACCCTCAAGTATGAGAGAGTGTATATACAAGATACTAGCAGTATAATAAAGAGACAAAAATACCCAGCACACACACAAACATCTACAAGGGTTTGCCAGAAAAGAAAAAAACAAAGGCTTTATAGAAAGCATTTGATTCTCACTCTCACACAAAGCCTACTTGATCAAGATTGAAGCAGGGAAATAAAGCTCAAGATGCTCACCCACAGCCATTTGGGTTTGATCTTCCCCAAGATTGAACCAGGGAAATAAAGTTTCAAGAAATCCATATATATATATATATATATAGACACAAAAATCAAAGGAGATGAGCTTTGTGGAGAAGCTTACCAGATAAAAGAGCGAGGCACTCTATCACCAAAAAGGCTCTTAAAGGGATTCCAAGGGCACAAGAGGGAGAAGCACATGTCCTGAGACTGAAACTCCCGTTGCAAACAAATGCAGGGAACACCCTGACTTGGAGAAACCTGTATTTACTTTCAACAACTTTTTCTTACATTCTCCCACTCCACTTGCAACCAAACAAAGCCTTAGATTACATCTATTCTCTTGGGTTTTTAAATGTTACAACAGTCATACCCCACAACAACAACAACAACAAACAGCCTTATCTTAACTATTTGGGGTCGGCTACACGAATCCTGTTCTGCCATTCCGCTCTGCTTAGGGCCTTATCTGCTGTTAAATTACAAGTTGTCATGTCCCTCTTTACAACCTCCACCCAGGTCAATTTTGGCCTTCCTCTAGTCCTTCTAGCACCTTAAACTTGTATTGTCTCACTTCGCCTCACTGGTGCAATCATTGGTCTTCGTTGCACATGCCCAAACCATCTTAATCGACTTTCCCTCATTTTATCGCCTATTGGCGCTACCCCTAAACTCCCACGAATGAATTCATTCCTAATTTTATC
>JAOXJP010000016.1:6108121-6122373 GCA_025762735.1 Platanus orientalis
GGTGACCACTTAGGGGGTGCCAATAGCCCTTCCCTAACCCTTGATCCATTTGATTTCTTGGGACCTTAGATTCTTCTCACCAATCGATACTGCCCCAAATCCCAGCCGAACGACTGGTTCGATCAGATCCATGATCTCCATATTTGTGAACCTACCCAAGAGATTGCAATCGAGGGATTTGGAATTACATGCGAAAGACAGCCATAAACAAACTCCAGGCAGCGAACGAGGATGAACATGCTGATCCTGGCGGCAGGATGTACAAGCAGCACCCTTACCAAACCTGCGTAAATGGGGTTCTTACATATCTCTTATGGGAGTGCGCAATCGAAAAACCATTACAAGCAGAGCATGAGTTGTGAATTAGATGAATGGCAAGAGTCTCTTCCGTTAGATATGTCTTTCGATTCAAATATCCCATCTTTTCCTCGAGACCCACTAAGTTTTATCTCTCATCGTCATTGTACTCTTCGCCTTTTTCTTCTTCAGGTTCTACTTCCACTCCTGATAAAAGAATTTCTCTTTATCATCCAAGCCTTCTACCCCTCCAAACATGCCAAAACATGAGACAGCTTTTCCAAATCCAAGCCCATTTGATCGCCTCTGGTCTCTTCCAAGACCCATTTCCAGCCAGCCGAATTTTGAAATTCTCTGCTGATTCTGGCAATATCGATTATACTGTCTTGATTTTCAGACACCTCGATTCACCCGATACTTTTTGTATAAACACTGTTATCAAGGCCTACTCTTGCATATCCAATCCCCACCATGCTGTGGTCTTTTATTTTGAGATGATGCGAAATGGGTTTGTTCCCAATAGTTTCACCTTCCCGCCTCTCGTGAATGCTTGTGCAAAGTTGAACTCTTCTGAACTGGGTGAGAAATGCCATGGACAGGTTATTAAAAATGGTGTTGACCATATTATACCAGTACAGAATTCTTTGATTCACATGTACGGATGTTGTGGGCTTATTGAATTTGCTCAGAGGTTGTTCAATGGAATGGCTCAAAGGGATTTGGTATCTTGGAATTCTATTGCCAATGGGTATGCAAAATTGGGTGATTTGAGTAATGCAAGGATCCTATTTGATGAAATGCCTGATAGAAATGTAGTTTCTTGGAATATCATGATTGATGGGTATTTGAAAGGTGGGAACCCTGGACGTGGGTTGAAACTATTTAGGGAGATGATGAAGACAGGATTGAGAGGAAACTGTACTACAATGGTTTGTGTGCTTACTGCATGTGGTCGATCAGCCAGGCTGAATGAAGGAAAATCTGTTCATGGGTCTCTTTTCAGAAATTTCTTGAATTCTAGCTTGATTCTTGACACAGCTTTGATAGACATGTATTGTAAATGCAAAAGGGTAGAAGATGCCCAAAGAATATTTGATTGTATGTCAGAAATGAATTTGGTTTCTTGGAATGCAATGATATTGGGGCATTGCATTCATGGATGTCCACAAGATGGGCTTAATCTGTTTGTAGACATGGTAGGAAAATCAGGTTCTGAAGATCTGCAGAGTAAATGTATTGATAGTGAGAACTCATGGACAGAAGGCCACCAAGTTCTCCCGGATGAAATTACATTTGTTGGTCTTTTATGTGCTTGTGTTCGTGCTGGATTGTTGTCAGAGGGGAGAAATTTCTTCTATGAAATGACCAATTTATATAGTCTAAAACCCAAATTTGCACACTATTGGTGCATGGCTAATCTTTATGCTAGCGTTGGACTTGTTCAAGAGGCAGAGGAAATTTTGAGGAGCATGCCGGTGGAGGATAATGAGGAGGGATCACCAGATCCCTCAGTGTGGAGTAGCTTGCTTGGGTCATGCCGATTCCGGGGAGACGTGGACTTGGGAGAGAGAATTGCAAAAAGCTTGATTGAATTGGAGCCTCAGAATGCTTCCCGATATGCATTGTTGTTGAATGTGTATGCAGTTGCGGGTCGATGGGAGGATGTTTCCAAAGTAAAGGAGATGATGATTGAAAGAGGCTTGGGAAGAATGCTTGGTTGTAGCCTTATTGACTTGAATGAAATTGTTCACAAATCAAAAGTGAGAGATAGATCACAACTGGGGATGGAGGAGGTCTATGCTATGATGGATGAACTTGCTCAAGGCTAATGTTGTTGACGGCTGGTTCCCTGCCATAGCAGCTGACAACAAAAAAGGAATCCTAGTGCCAAATTTGTTCTCGTTATTGATTAAAAGGCATGGTTTCTTCTCACCTCACTTTATTTGAGCCATTGAAGGAACAAGGCTATGATTGCTAGAGGCAAATTTCCAGGCCCATCTTCACTTTCTCTTTCTCTCTCTCAATGGGCCTTATATGGACATAAGCTGGGAAACACTTGTCAGAAGCAAACTCATGAAGATTTAAAATTTTTTTTTTTTCATGAGTTTGAGGTGAGTTCTAAAAAAAAATTTATTGTTTTAGTAAGCTTCACATAAGATACACAGTATCAGGTGTAATCTTATTAACAACCAATTTTAAATTTAACAATCACTTGGAAATTTGGTACGATATGGTTGCTAATTTAGAGTTGGTTCATTTGATTTATTTTTTCATTGAGATTTGTTATGTTATAATTTATAGAATTCTAGTTTAATGTTTTTGTAATCCACTCAAACTTCATCAACAAAACTATTTTTACCAGGCTGGGAGTTTGGTCATAGATTTCTAGAATCACAGACCAAATATGATAGCGACATGAGTTAACAATTACTCTTTTTTATTCAATATTAATAGTCTATCTTTGGTAGCTTGTAATTATGCGTTTATAATTTTCTGGCACTTAACTGTATTATATTTATAACATTATTGGATTTTTGGATTCATTGTATGAAATGAAAATAGATTTGTTGTGAAATGTGATCGTTTTTTATTATGGCTCTAGTGTTTGTTTTGGAGGGAATAACTATTATTTAGTAGAAGAAATTGAGTTTTCATGAAATGTGATTGGTGCAGATTTAATTATGAATCTAGTTTTAATTTTTGCAGTAAATAACTGTTATTTAGTAGTAGGTAGTTGTAGTAGTAGTAGAAGAACAACAAGAAGAAAAAGCCAATCCTTGAAAAACTCCATTGAAACACTGGATTATGATCTATAAGCATCCGATCTGACAAATTTTACCAGACTTAGGTATGTTCAGGTGATTAGAACACTAAACTTTATTGATACACTGGATTATGATCTATAAGCATCTGTTCTGAATTTTTACCTATGACATAGGTATGTTCAGGTCATTAGAACACTTTGCTTGCTGATTTTTGTTGCTTGTATATCAACTTGAGAACATGGCCTTGTACTGGGGGTGAGATCTCTGGCCTTGCTCTTGTGATGCCAAGTTGCCATCCAAGTCCACTACAAGCTTATCTCTGGCGAGGTACTCACCACAGTTAGGCTGCATACATCCTGCTTGTCACTGTTTATGTAATTATGGTCCTTGTTACTTAATTCATTTGGAACTAATCTGCCTTTCCTTCCATCCATGTAACTTAAGACATAAGTTCTTATCACAGGGTTCAGATATCCATACCCAGTAACAGCATTTTTAAGGTTGTATATATATATGATAATATCAAAACATATTATACTTTAAATATTAAAGAAGTATACAATGGACATAAGGTCCACCATCCTTGATGGACCCTATATCACACATGTCTCCCTCAAACTTATTGATCTGAATTTTCATCATTGAGCTATCCCTTGATGACGTATAGCCCAAGACCACAGTAACTGGATGCTTCTAACCACCAGGTGGGGCAATAATAAAAAACGGTGACTTAGTAGATACTTCTAGCAGCTAGAAGTATTGATAGTTTTCCAATTAATACCCCTGGTTTTTGTTTTAAATTGGAAATTTGGAAGGTTAAATACTCTGGTAAGTCTTAATTTTTTGGTGTATACCCATTCAACAGCTTTGCTACCAATTGAATGTCTGGAATTGGTGGACCACAAACATGGTATTATATAACCAGATCCATTAAGGATGATGGAACTTAGGACCATTTGAATCTCATCAATTTAATTGTTCGCTGGAGTAATAAACTTGAGAACATCTCTAGATAAATATAAATACATTAAACTATTACTATTATATAACCACAGTTGCTACTAAAAGAAAAAGAAAATGAATTTCATGTTATTGCCTCTAGTTTCAGCATAACCTCCGTGAGTCAAGTTTCTTCTGGTATTCTTCTACACATTGGTATGGCTGCTTGGTTCTTCGGGTAACTGTAGTAAACATTAGGCAGCTTCTAGCAATGTTCTGTGATGTGGGAGCATTTGTAATTAAGAAAAAGAAATTGGATGATCATGGGTAGTCCCATGTTTTGTACTAGTAGGTAAGATAATTAAGTGTTAATTTTGTAATAAGGCCAATGGTGCCATGGTTAATTAATTAATTATTTTTTGGGTTTCTGAGTTGTAATCCCATTAGTCACTTTGAACCTAATTTTTCTAAGGTCAAAACGTGACTTTTTGGCTTGATTATGGTGTTAGTAGATGGGTTATTCAGTTACCTTTCTAATGAGACCAAGATTGTGCAAATTTTAGGTGATTTCGGAAAGTTGTGACCAAATTACTAAAGGGTTATCAAAAGTTGCGAGAATAGTGTTTTTTTAGAAGTTTTAAAATTTTAGCAAGTTAGTTTTTGTAAGAAAGTCCAAGTTTTAGGAAGTCTTAAGTATGGTAAGACTTGTGCCACAAGTTGGGAGTGTTTTAGTAAGGTTAGAATTTTAGAAAGTGTGTTCTTTTAGCAAGTTTTAATTTTAGTAAGTCTTAGGTTGCAAGTTTAGGATTTTAGCAACTTTTGAATTTGTTTACTTTTCAATTTCTGAAGGTTGTTAGTCTATTTAAAGGCACTAAACTCATTCGATGAAATCAGTGAATATTGGAATTAAAATTGTGTGTGATTGGGTGGTATCCCAGGTTGGCTGTGGGCCTCTCCTTCCCAATAGGGTGACACCTCCTCTAAGGCTCCCCTCCTTCTCTACCATTGCGGGTTGTAGCACACTAAGGTGCACACGTGAGTACCTCTCAACCTCCCTCTTTCTCATATTTCTTCTTCTCCTTCTTTTCTATCTCTTTGTTCTCTAAATTTCCTCTGTCTCTTTCTTTCTTACTTCTTCTTCCTTCTCTATTGCGTTTCTGGTTTTCTGAAATCAGCAACTTTTGAAAAATTATATTTCTCTTAATTATTTTTCTAAAATTCTGAAAGTTGGAACAATGGCACCTAATAGGCTTAAGTACTCACTTGCAAAATTTCATAGCAATATGAAAATTTTACAGTGGTATTTTCATCATTTTACAACCCTGCCAATATTTTTCCAGAATTTGAAATTTTGGTTTCCGTTCTTCTTTCAAACTGTGGTGTCTTTTTATTGTTCAACATCTGTCTATCTCTTACAGTTACAAACAGCTTCATCATTTCAGTACCATCAACTCTGAAGTTTTGAACTGTAATTACATTTTATTCACATGGTGCATGTGTATAGAGAAGGAAGAAACCACCATTTAATGTCCTCACCTGGTGGATTTTTTTCACCAAAATCAATCTGGTTGGAGATTTTTACCATCTAATATGTTACCTTGTTTTGGTTTGGGTTAATTACAATCCCCCTGTACTATCTGACAATCTATGGTCTCTCCCCTGTACTATCTGACAATACAAAACCTCCTATCAGAAAAAGATTATGGTTAGTAACTTAATGTGGCATTAAAACTACCAAAATTCCCATTTAGTCATAGGATGGTTTAAAATTAAAAGTGTACATTTTTATAATTC
The DNA here is from genome assembly GCA_025762735.1 of Platanus orientalis. NCBI lineage: Eukaryota > Viridiplantae > Streptophyta > Magnoliopsida > Proteales > Platanaceae > Platanus > Platanus orientalis. The sequence goes on from JAOXJP010000016.1 coordinate 6,113,917, forward strand.
CCAAACTACTCATTGTATATAAAACCCAAATAAGCTTCTTCAACCTCCGTCCAATACACATTCTTCCCAAATCCCACATTCAATCTCCACCTCCTACCAGTGACTGTAGTGCAGGACAACAATGACAAATGTTTGTTAGTCCTGCTTTCTTAAAAAAAATGACTCTCTTTCTCTCTCTCTCTCTCTCTCTCTCTTTTTCTTGAGTTATTGTTGCTGGTCTCTGCAAGCATTCTTGTTCTCTGGCTTTGGTGCAATGGTAGCGGCTTGGGCTGTCCAGTGTAAAAATGCGGGTTCGAGTCCAGTGAGCTGCCATGTTGTGCAAAAAGTCAAAGGTTAGGTTTGTTTGCTATCCACCTCTCCCAGCACCCCATAATTATGGGATCAACACTGGGTAATGACTAATGACCCTGTTTTTTTTCCTCTGATGGAATTGATCATAATCCGACTGTTATGTAGTGTTTTAAAGAATGTTTGGCCCTTTCTGGCCTTATAATCCTTTTAGTTTGGTTTAGAAATCCTAATTGGTCAATAAAATCATCTTTTACTTTAAAAAAATAGCTTATTTTATTTTTTATTTCTCTCTCAATTTCTTCAAAGGTTTAGTTTTCATTGATTGTTTTACTCTCTGATAATGAATTCTATCAATAAATATATATGTTTTCTTTTGGTGAATTCGAATTGTTCTTTCAGTTTGCAGAAAAAGAAAAGGGTTTTGGTGAGTGCTTCCTTCTCGGATAGACTTCTCTTTTGCTTCATTGTAAGTGAAGCAAAATTATCCAACTCTTGATTATTAGAAGTAAACCATATTTCATGAGTGTTTGAGACCACTGCTTGAACTAAGGTATTTTCAGTTCCATACTTTTAGCTCCTCTAAATTTGTTTGCTTTTGTGTGGGAATACAAGTGGTACTAGTTTATAAATGATCTTTTCATTTGGACTTGAATGCATTTATGGCCGACTTCAATATCAAGTGTGGTTGGGGAGGGGACAATAGAAGTTCTTGTAGATTTGGATTCCTCACATTCAGCTGATGTTTTTCCTTTTCTAAATCACCCCTTGCAGGAGAATTGGATTCCTCAAATAGGTTTTCAATTTCTTGTTTCTAGATGCATGGATTTCTGGATATATGATATTATACTTTTATGATAATGTAAATGCACACTCCACATCGAAAAAGTGCTATGGTAAAGATGTCTTGTGGCTAAGCCAACGCCCCAGTGTTCTGGTGGCTGAGGCATATGTCTTCCATAGGGAAGACCCAGGGTCTAATCCCTGGAGGGGTGAGCAGTGCAAAGTGGTGTTGCCTACTTGGGTTCTTGGTTCTCACTGGCTCAGGCCAGTCCTGCTTCAAGTGGTGTGATGATGAAGGCCCACGTGGCTGTACCAAAAAAGAAAAAAGAAAAAAGATGTCTCGTAGCCAACTCTACAGCTCACTGATCCTTTACTAATACAATGAAAAGGGCACATGGTTGATACCATTAGTTTCTCCAAGATTGGAAGACTAAAAAATAATAGCTTTAAGATCTTTACAGTCACTTGCTTGGATATCAATTATTATTGTGAAATTTTGTTGGTTTCCTTCCTTCCAAATGCCCTAATAAAGGGTGAACAGCACCAAGCTGTACAGGATATGTTCCTGTCAGCTAATCCTTTCGTTGCCGGCAAGAATGATTTCTGATAGGCTAAGAGGCATACCCATTGGATCAAGCAACTGTAAGGAAGATCCAGATCATATGCTTGCAAGAAAGTAGGAGACTATCTAATATCATCAGGAAAGTTGGTCATGTACTCTTGTTGATGTATAAGACAGTATATGGATTCATTCAAGAGTACATATGTTCTCGTATTGTACAAGGGTATACTTCTAAATACCCTACATATTATACTTGTATCCTTTTCCATTTTAATATATGAACAAATAGTATGTGAGAGAATACAACTCTACGTATTCTTCTATAATTTCCCCCCTTCCTTTTCTTCTTCTTGTTCTTCTACTTAAAACCCTAACACATCAAGCACCAAACTACAATAATCCACACCAAAATTAGGAGCCCATCTACAGTCATTGTTCATTGCTTGCTGATGTCATCAGATTGTATGGATGATGTCACTATTCGTACGGACCTGGTAGGTAAGTGATGAAACCTCCAGATCTGTGTAGGTCTTGACTTGTAGTGATGTTGGTTGGTCGATTTAAAGCTTTCTAGTATTTTTAGTATATTTTATGAGATTTACTGAGATTTTTTTCAAATCTGGAAGATCCTTTCGATTCAATCATTTGTGGAGTTTTGTTGTTGATTTGGTCCCTTATTATGTGAGTGATCATTTGCCTAAAGTTTCATGTGTTTCTATGCACATTTGAGCTTTTGGTGAAGATTTTTTATTACCGCCAATGAGATATAGGGTGGTTTTTTGTTTGATTTGATGGCCTGCAGCAGCCTATATGTTGTTTCTTGAGGTCGTTTTATGATTGTGATACACTGTGGAGTGCCTGATTATATTTGTTGGAGATTCGAATTTGCTTTTTTGGTGTTTTTAAGTTCTTGATGACTGTTTTGGCTATTTTTGCTCTCAATAGTCTTTGTAGCAGGCATCGGTGTGGGTATTGTTCTTTGTTCTCTTGTTTGAAGCTTCTTGCAAGCCTTTGTGTTGGCTGCAGTGTTTGTGGTCGTGTGACCTTGTATTAGTTATGTTAGTGCGTTCTTCTGTTGATTGGTGTTAGTTGTGGCGTGGAGCATCTGTGCTGTTGCGCTTTCCTCATGTGCAGCTTTCACATGGTTTGTCCTTGGTTGAGGTGTGTCGACATTGTTTGGGGTGAGCTTGGGTGGTTGTGAAGTGCTTTGATTGTGCCCTTTGTGTTTTGCAACTGTTTTTTTCATGTGTATTAATCTTCGGTTGTGTACAATGCTGGAAGTTAGTGAATCTACATCCCGTGCGGGCAGTAGTGCTCAAGGGAACAGCCCTGTAGAGACTTATAGTGCTTAACAATGAAGCTAGATGGTACAAACTTCCTCCCCTGGCCATAGTCTGTGAAGTTGACCGTTATGGGTAGAGGAAAATGGGGTTACATTACCGGGACGACTAAAGCCCCTAAGCTGGATGATCCCACCAACTCTAAGTGGGAGGTTGAAAATGCCCTAGTGATATCTTAGCTGATTCATTCTATGGAGCTCTCTATCAACAAGAAATCCTTTTTTCTTTCCACAACGAAGGACATTTAGGACTTATTCGGAGGAGGGTTAGATTGGTTTTGTTCATGAGCTCTACTAGCAAGTGTTGCAAACAAGGTAGGGGGAGCAAACGGTCTTGGCCTACTATAACTCCCTCAGTAGTCTTTGTGAGGAAATCAACTTGTATCACTCTTGTCTTATTATAGATCCTGTCAATGCTGCTATCTTTTGTTGTTACTTAGAGGAGCTTAGAGTGTTTGAGCTCTTTTTTTATTTTATGAATTAGAGTGTTTGAGCTCTTAGCAAGGCTAAATCTAAAGATGAGCAGGTCTGTTCAGAGCTCTTTGGTCAGCTTCATGTCCCTTCATAATCTGAGGTGTACTTCCAACTTTATAGGGAGGAGTGATGTCGTCATGCCATGCTTATGACTTCTTCAGTGAGTGTTCTGCTTTAGTTTATTCTTAGCTAGCATGGTGGTGGAGGTGGTGGTAGCACTCATGGTAGAGTTGCTGGAAGACATAATTCTACTTTTGATGATAGAGATCGTCTCAGGTGTGAACATTATGGCCATACTCGGTACACTAAGGCAGTTTATTGGGACCTTCATGGTCATCATAGGAGCAATCAACTCATTCTCGTTTGCGTAGTTTTTATGGTGGTGGTTGTGGCGTGTTTCTCCTTTTGTTGGTGGGGGATGTTTGAGTGCTTATGTTGCCACACCTACAAAGATTTTGCACCCTACAACTCTCCATGCTGCATCCACTATTCTTGAGTCCTCTGTTGGCCCCAGGTTTGCACCCTACACCTTATTGAACATGTTGTGGTAGAGACGAACAGTGGATGCAACTTATCCTTTAAGTTCATCACATGACTCGAGTGTGCCCTACAACTCTCCATGCTGCATCCACACCACCTCATATGGGTCTTACTTCACACAAGTCACCCCACCTCGAGTTTGCCCCCATCTCACACAGGCTGCCCTACTCGAGCCCGGTGTAAAAATGCCCCTGTATTAATAAATTGATGCAGGACAATAGGGTACAAAGAAGAACAAGAAAGAAAACAACAAGAACAAGAAAGAAAAATATAGAAACGTACCTGTGAGTAATCCCTACCTGGATTTCAAGTTGGGAACAAAACTTGAAGAATAGGAAAAGATATCACTCATAGGAGCCATAAAACTTTTTTTATTAATTCATCATAACATAATCAAAACATTAGAGGGCCCTCATTTTATAACAAAAGAACATTCCTTTAAAAAACATAAAAAGAAACTCTTTAAAACATAAAAAAGAAACTTGATAAATCATAAAAAGAAACACTCCTAAAAAGAAACTTCTAATTTTAGAAACTAAGACTTTTAAGACTCATTTTCGTCATTTGCTCATCTCTTTAGTATTTTGGCCATAACTTCTCACAATCACATCGGATTCGCAAAATATCGGTTTCATTGGAAAGGTAACTAAACAACCTTTCAAATGACTCCAAAATCAAGCAAAAAAGATTTGACATTAGAAAATTTGGGCTAAAAGTAAGTAACGTGATTACAACTTAAAACTCTTAATGACAATCGGACTACCAACATAATCCAACTCAAATAAATACTCTAATCGGCAACTTTGTCTTTAAATAATGTGCCAATGATGTTCCTCCATGTGTCTTCTTGTGTGGACCCCACCAAAAGGCATGTGGGCCCCACGTGGTCTTCCATGTCCGCATCAGTAAGATGAGCGACTCTCCCTCTTCTTGTTCCTCCATATTTCTTTGATAGCGATTGATGGAATTAGAGGGAGAAGAAACAAGTAACATCTCAAAAGGAGGAGCTAGTGGTAATCACCCAAAGGAAGGCTTGGATGAAAGATTTTATAGAGGTTTTTGTTTGGCGGAAGCATAAGGTTACCCTTGCCCCCGATCCTCATGTGCCTCTTCAACTCGTTGCCTCCTCTTTAGGTAGTACTCTCTATTCTTGATGATTTCCATATATTTGTTTTGCTATCAAGAAGGGTACTTATTCTTATACCAAGCATCATGTTGCTAATCATGTGTGTTATGATTTTGTTTCCTATATTTAGAGCTTTTTCTACCTCCTTGTCATTTGTTTTCATTTCGTGTAGTGTTTCCCAAGTTTTCTCTTAACGTAAGTGGAGAAGAGCAATGGATGAGAAAATGTAGACCTTAGAATCAAAAAAAAAAAAAAAACACATGAGATGTTGTAGATCTTCCATGTAGAAAGGAGCTTGTGGGGTGCCAATGAGTGTTCGCTATAAAGTTGCAGCCTAATGGTACTGTGGAAAGGTACAAGACCAGATTGGTAGCCAAAGGCTACACATAGACATATGAGATTGATTATCAGGAGACCTTTTCCCTTGTAGTAAAAATGAATTTCATCCGTATATTGATTACAATTGTAGCTAATAATCAAGAATGCCCCTTGCTTTAGCTTGATGTCAGGAATGCCTTTCTACATGGAGACCTTGAATAAGAGGTTTGCAAGAGAATACCTCCTAGGTTTCGGTATTCTAGTGGCAAAGGAAAGGGGTATCATCTCAAGAAAACTCTCTAGGGTCTCAAGCAGTCTACTAAAGCATGGTTTGAGAGGTTTCGTAGTGCAATGCTCAAGAATGACTACAAACAATGTCAAGCTAATCACATCCTCTTTGTCAAGCATCAGAAAGGAAATGTGACATTTTTTATCATTTATGTAAATGATATTGTTGTTATAGGTGATGATTAGTATGAGTTTGTCATCCTGAAGAGTTTTTTAGATAAAGAATTTGAGATTAAGGACTTTAGATTTCTCAGATATTTTCTTGACATCGAGGTTGATAGATCTAAGAAAAGGTATCTTCTTATCCCAACACAAGTATATGCTATATTTCCTCTAAGACTTTCAGTATGTTAGGGTGTAGACCTTGTAAACTCCTATTGAGTCTAACCACCACCTTCAAGCAAATGAGGGGAACCAACTTGTTGATATCGGTTGTTATCATAAATTGGTGGGGAAGCTTATTTATTTGACCTTGATTAGACCTGAAATTTCTTATGATGTTGAAGTTGTTAGTCAGTTTATGCATGTTGTCACAATAAATCATCTTGAGGCAGCATACTGTTCCATTTAATACTTGAAGAATAGTCTAGGCCAAGGGCTTTTGTATGTTAAGCAAAAAGATCTCTGGATTGAGTCATTCACAAATGTACATTGGGCTAGTTCTGTGTTTGATAGGAGATTCACTTCAAGCTATTGTACCTAGGTGATAACCTTATTACATGATGCAACAAGAAGTAACCAGTTGTAGCATGATCAAGTGTAGAAGCAGAGTTTAGAGTTATGGCATATTGGATTTGTGAGATTCTATAGACTCCTGGCCTCCTTAGAGGGTTGGGATTTAACTCCCAAGGTTCTATGAGTTTGTATTGTGATGATAAGGTTGCGATCGGTATTGTTCACAATCTCGTTCTGCGTGATAGGACTAAACACATTGAGGTTAATAAGAACCTCATCAAGGAGAAGTTACAGAATGAGCAAATATGTATTCCCTTTGTGTTGACCAAAGACCAGTTAGTTGATTTGTTCACCAAGGGCCTATGTAGCCCTAGTTTCAATAGGATTATTGACAAACTTGGTATACATAATATATACATAAGAGCTTGAGGGGTAGTGTTGATGTATAAGACAATTTACATGTTCATTCATGTTAGGGTACATATGTCTTTGTATTGTATAAGGGTATGCTGCTATGCTTATAAATATCCTACATGTATAATTTTATCCTTTTCCATTCTAATATATGAATGAATAGTTTGTAAGAAAATACAACTCTCCATACGTATTCTTCCCCAATTTCCTCTCTTCCTCTTCTTCTTCTTCTTCTTATACTTGAAATCCTAGGATATCAAGCACCAACTACATAAATCCACTACTCTTCTTTACAATATTGGTATAGGTGACCCCACATTCGGGAGTTTATCGTGTATTCTCATATCATATTGTTATCATTAAGATACATTGGAGGAACTTAAGATACCCCAATATACTAAAGTCAAAATTTGCAATACTTGGATAGATTACAAAGATGATTATTCAAGTTACAATACTACAATTATGAAATTGACTAGCACATTTTGTCATTGATATGCAGATACAGAGTTGATATATGTAAGTAAGATCTTCTAAGACAATTATCAATTTCAACAGATCATAGACTTCATCATTATTAAGGTTGCTCACTTTGTTTCTACAACTGGTTCATTTAGCATTATCTTGACTAACTATATTGATAGGATGGTATGGAGGTCCTCTAGGCTTGGATTTCACCTCCTTGGAACTCCATCAAGCTATATTTTGAAAAATATTCTCTTCAGAATTTAGGACTATTTGGTATTTAATGAATTTTTAGAGATAGTTTAGGGCCTATACTATTTGTCTTCTAATGGCTGATAGGAGATGAGGACTTGTGATGCAAAAAAATAGACTTGATACCAAAAGTTGATGTAAGATATTGCCAAGTATCTCAAAGAATCATTAAATTAATAATGGAAACAAGAATACACTTTGATTCACTAAGAATTAATCTTTAAATCACACAAGTTGCCAAGAATTTTGAAATTTGAAGAATAGAATGAAGGAAAGGAATCTACAAGAGTTTAGGATAGAAAATGGGAAGAAAATATAAAGAAAGAACCCAAAATGACAATTCTGGAATTTTCGGATAGACCCACAAAATTATTAAAATACCCCTTCTTGTGTGTGAGAAAATTTTGAAAATTTGCGGGGTATTAGATGAGGCATAAAGGTATACACACAAAATTTCATCAAATTCTGATTAGTTTTGATATGAAAAATTATAAAAAATCAAACCTGTTATACTTCTTTAATGGAGTTTCATAAACCAACAAAGAATCTTTGTTCAGCAACTCAGTCCTTGATGGTATTGATGACAGTACCTTAGATGTAGATTGAAGAGGAGATAAAAAAGGTAATAAGAAGAGATGAGGAAGGAAGAAAAGAGAACAAGGGATATAAAAAACTAGGAGAAGAAGAAGATAAAAGAAGAAATAGAAGAGATGAAGAAAAGATAAGAGACTTGGGAAGAAGCCTAGGTTCCACAAGATTAAACCATGGGAAACCCAAACAAACCAAACTTTAATTCAATAATCTATGTCTACCAATACAAAAACGTGCAACCCTTTATATAGGTTCAAAATACTAAGAAAATAGCAAGAACTAAATAGAAAGTCCTAACTTAACCAGTTTACTTGCTACCTAAGACTTTCCTAAACTCAAAAC
>JAOXJP010000016.1:6122473-6137105 GCA_025762735.1 Platanus orientalis
TTGTTATTTTCTTATCTTTGGGAGTTCAGTTGCAATATGTAACAGGGATTATTGCAATTAGTGGTGTGCCAGTTTGTTAAAGGGTGTCCTTAATGCAGTTTGACATAATTAAGGATACTGGGCCCCACAGCCTAAGGATAAGAATCCTAGAAGGATCCCACACCTCCTAGGGTTACTTTGGCTTCTCAAATAATTTAAATATAGAGGTACCCACGTTTAGAGGAGGTCCTGTAACTTTTCTGGAAGTGGGAGAAGCAGAGAGAATTCTAGAGCAGGTGTGGATACTTTGGAGACCGGGTCGGATTAGATTCTTATGTCCGGTTTAGCCATTGAGGTATTCTTCTTAAAATTCCTTTAAGATTAGATCTCAGAGATTCATATGATGATCAGGGGAAAGCATATGTACATATGTGGTTGTTTAAATGAATTTTACTAATTTCTTTGTTCAAGAACGGTAAACTCTTATCAAGTTCGTGCTATCACATAGCCATCATCATATCAATGGCGTTTTCCTTGACATTTTGGGGTAGCACATACAGAAAAAGACGCTCCCACCTACGATTATTTTAGAGACCATCTCTAGTCTCTCACATTGTACCTAACACCCTAAAGGTTTATTATATGGTTGCCTGGCTTTCTTACAAGCCTGGTTACGAAAACATCTATCCATCCTTAAATCTTTCCCAACTTATATATCACAAGATTTGACTCGAGCACAGGTCCACATCAAAAGCCAACCATTGCCAAACAAAGAGACTGTATTAGGTCATCAGAACCTACTAGCTGCCATGCTTCCTGAACATATTACTTGGTGTCATGTGGCATAAAACACACTACCCGCTTCTTGCTACTAAGGATAGCATATACATGGTTATCATAGGAGTCCACCAGAGCACTCCCAATGTACCCATACACGTTCTTCAATAATTAACACTTAGGCAAGATCTCTTCAACTTCCCCATGATCTTCGAAGATATATGCAAACTTAATCACCGTACATCTAATCATACATGGTCTACATTAGCCGCTTTATGGGATAGCTCGCATACTAGAGTCTCAGGACATCCACAACTAGTATCTGTAAAAACACAGGCCATGACATCTACATATGAGCATTGGCTTCTACATAAGCCTCCGCTACAGCCTGCTACCCATGCATCATCCACTTCTTTGAACAAGAGGCCTTGCACCAAATTAATATCTTCATCACATATAAAACCTTCTCACACTCAAGTAGAGTATGAGCAAGCACTAATAGACCTAGCTGAGGAGTGGACCTTACATGCCCAAACCAAGGCTGCCTTAGAAGCTGAGACACTTTTACATATAGAGGTTGAGGTCTCACATGAATGTACCCAGCATTGGAATAAAACTCAAGCCGAGCTCATTCACTCCCTGAAAAATGAGCTCAATGACAATAGAACTTCCCACGAAGATTTGGGACTCGAGATGAGGCGTAGCAACAACATGGCATTTGTATAAGATGAGTGGATATAGTCATGGGTTCACAAGCTAAGAAAATAGATCTTCTTTTTGGGCTACAAACTAGTGTTACCTCCACCACCTCTAGTGGTGATAGATCTTTAGATTTTGCTTTATGTTTTCTTCTCTAATTTATCGGGGCAAGTACCCCCTCCTTTCGTAACCATTTCTGATATATATTTAATGTACAAAATTCTATTTCCAAAAAATCTTGTAGTTAACCATTTCTGACATATGCACTTGTAAAAGCACCTAGCTATCAATTGTTAATAAATGTAAAGAATAAACCTTACAAAATAATAACAATGAACTTCTTCTCTATCAATTTAGTTAAGCTATAATTACTCCCCCAGAGATTCGATTATAAAAGAAGAAAAGGGCACAACATAGTAAAGCTATGGCTGACAAGTCAACACCTCCTCCAATGGCAAGCACTACACCTCTTACCCTCCCAAAGGCATCCACAAGAAAATAACCTCCTGGTAGGACCAGTCCTAAAGATACCCTCTCGGATGGGTTCAAGTCAGAAGTCAAATGACTAATGGGGGACTTCAAGACCCAGCATGGTTGGACATCTGCCCCCAAGCTTGGTCAATCTTCTTCATCACCCCAAACCTCTTCACCATCCCTCAACCAACCCAGCACGAGTGAGCAGCCTCAAATTTCTACCCTCACCAAGTTTGAGAAGTTGATGTTCAAGTATTTGATGAAGAAAGGAGGGCCTCATGGCCAGAGTATAGTGTCTGAGCCACCACCTCCCAGTCCTGCTAAGCAAACTCTACCACATGGCCAATCATACACACAAGGTCCCATTATATCACTGCCCCTCTTTGAGCCACAACCACATACATGCAACTAGAACACTGGGCCGTCTTCAACATGGAAGAACAGTATGGGTAGCCAACATTAAGCAGAAAGGGGAAAGAGAGTATTGCTCCTCCAAAAGATGAGACCAGTGCACAACTAGCCAAACTTGTGGTAGAGGTAGAGCTGATGAAGGTGGGATAGTTCCCCATCTCCCTGGACTTCGAGGATCTTTGTATCCACCCCAGGGGTGTGCTACCACCAAACTTCCAAATGCCAAATGTCAATAAGTATGATGACACCACCTGCCCAAGGATACATCTCTACATGTATTGCAATGCTATGTTCCAATGGGGACATGATGAGTAGATCTTGGTCTAGATGTTTTGCCAGAGCTTAGAGAAGAATGTAGGGAAATGACTGGCAAGCTAAGAAAAGTGTAACATCAGCACATGGAGGGCCCTGACATGGTCATTCCTCAATCGGTACAACTTCAACCTTGAGATGCTACTAACCTAAGAAGTGATTGAAAGAATGAGGCTCGTCTCTGGAGAGAGTATTAGGGATTTTGCTTACAAATGGAGATTGATGACCTCTAACCTAAAACACCCTATATCTGAGGAGGACATGATATCAAATTTTATGAGGACGTTGGGTCCTTCCTACCAGCTGATGCTCTTGACCACATTATAAAGCAACTTCACCGAGGTTGTCAACAAAGCTGCAAAGGTAGAGTTGGCCATCAAGGCAGGTCTGGTACAAGATGCACCACTCGCTCTTGCTAGTTCCTCTAAAACCATGGCGAAGAAGGTAGCAGCCACCCGACCATATGTAAATTTTATTTAGGCCATTGAGGTCCCTTGACCTAGTCAAAACAACGGTCATGTGCTGCATCCACCACAGCCAACCTAGAACTACCTTGCAGCCATGAATATCATTCCTCCTCAAATACAATTATTCTACCAACCTAGATACCTGGGTGCACCCAGAGAAGAAAAGAAAAAGAGAAAGTTTACCCCATTACGTTACTCCTACAAGTACATCATGAAGTATCTTATCAATAAGTAATTATTGTAACTGATTGATCCAAGACCCCCATCTTACCCTTTGCGCTACCGTTATAATCAAGTGGAACATTATGAATACCATCAATGTCACACCCTGAAACCTGCACACGATGATTGTGGTAATATTACAGAATCACACGTGTACGACATTACAGATCTTGGTATATGACATTACCCTTTCCTTTTAGAAGGGGTTTCTTACTTAACTTACTTATTTACAACATGTATTTTTTTCATTTCTTTTATCCCAATTACTTAACCTCAATTGTCAATACATTGTAGCAAAATCATAACCATAAAGTAACACCCATTTAACTATTGTAGCAGAAAGTATCATATGCATTCTAAACTAAGCAGCAGAAAGTATAACTAACATCCATACTGAACTACATTCTCCAAAATAAACAATCTCATAATATGGGGCCACCAAGTAGGCCAATAACAAAAGTCTCCAATGGAACCACAAATGTCTCACATAAGTCATACTAATAACAAAAGTCTTCAATAGAACCACAAATGTCTCACATAAGTCATACTCAATAATCCCTATGTCATACATGAAGTGTCTCTTAGAAATAAGATGAACAGAAAGAAAGTAAATGAAATGGTCCTCTCATCCCATGAACCATGTCTTGGAACTAAACCTGCCAAAGATCTTGTGCTATAGGGCACCATCTGAAAGGGTGGTAAAAACATGGGTAAACTATAAAACCCATGAGAGAACATACATAATGTCCCATGAAATAAATCAAATGTCATGAGTACATAATGATACCAGAGCAGAATAGATGAATTATATAAGAATCGATCTAACTACAACAATAATCAGAATCTAGTAAAGGTTCTAGAAGTGCATAAGCTAAATCAACAAAAGCTCATAACTGAAACAGGTAATGTATAACTCATAAGGAAAGTGTAGTGTGAAATGAAAATGTTCACTTTAAAAATACTCATAAATAATTAGGTTTTAGCACTTTTCAAATAGGCTGCCTTAGCTAATAGATATCAAAACAAATGCATGCTCATGAAAGTTTAATATAACTCTTAAACTCATATAATTAATGAAGGGTTTCCAATAAAGCACACCTCAGATCAAAATAACTCAACCCATGTAGGGTTCCTAAACTAAATCTTGTCAAAACACCTCGTAACAAATCCAATGGATTAGCCCACGTAGGGCCTCTAACAAAACGAAAATCATGTATCCCATGTAGGGTCTTTACAAAATGGAAATCTCATAGGACCTATATAGGGTCCCTGACAAAACTGAAATCTCGAACAGAACTGGTGGGAAACTAGTGCTATCTTCACCTATTAATGTCACCTGATGATTGGATAAAAAAAGGGTCATAAGACTAGTGTAGCCCGTAAAAATCCCCTAGGGCATTAAGGGTTAGCCCACAAAAATTTCCCAAGGCGTCAAGGGTTAGCCCACAAAAATCCCTCAGGGCATCAAGGGTTAGTCCGCAAAAATCCCCCAGGGCATTAGTGGGAAACTAGTGTCATCTTCACTTATTAATGTCACCCAGTGATTGAGTCTAGAAATGGGGTCGTAAGACCGATATAGCTTGACAAAATCCTTCAAGGCATCAAGGATTAGCCCGTAAAAATCCCCCAAGGCATCAAGGGTTAGCCCGTAAAAATCTTATAGGGCATCAAAGGTTAGCTTATAAAACTCCCCTAGGGCATTAAGGGTTAGCTCGCAAAAATCCCCTAGGGCATCAAGGGTGGTGGGCAACTCGTGCCATCTTCACCTATTAATGTCACCCGGTGATTGGGTCTAAAACAAACTCCTTAGAATTAAAACGGTACTCTGAAATCCATGCATACATAAAGTTATATGTAACTATGTAAGGATACAATGCAAGAGATGTCCATGTAACAAAACTCATTTGTGAAACCATGTAAAGCTCAAGCTTAAGCCAAACGGAAAATAATAGTTCATACTCACACCAAAACCAAAAGCTTAGAATTCATCTTCTAACTTACCAAACTGATAATAACATAAAAGTCTTAAACAAGTCATGTGGATGCAATGATACTAATATGGAATTCATCAGATCAAATTTAAGTGGATACAATTAAGTGAGCAACATATTAATAACATCAATGATTAACTATCATATGAAATAGAATAAACAACAAAGTTTAGAGCTAATCAAATTAAGAAGAGACCACCAATTAACAATGATGATATGAATAGAAATCTCAAGTATAGGGAAACTAAGGCAACTTCAAGCATAAAGAATAGTAATCATTTCCCCTTTTTAAAATTTCACAAGAATCCAACCTTGTTACAATCAATCATAGAGAGAAACTCAGGATTTTAATGAATCAATGGTGGTAGAATAAGGAAATGAGTAAATCCTACTTGAAACATGCCTAAATATGAATAAATTTAGTGATACTTATGTGGAATTCAGAATTTCCTACAAACAAGGGATTCTACCAAGGCTTAATAGAAGAAATCACTTCATAGAATCAATAGAATCATCAAACATATATAGATCTAGCAACAAATGATGAAAATACGTAATATCACTCAAATGACAATAAAAAATGGAGGAAAGTGAAGAAAAATAGATGAATAGAGCAAACAACTTAGGAACTCACTAATCCTCCATGGATTTAGTTCTAGGATAAATGAAAACTTACCAAACTTCAAAGACTGAGCAAATAAGTGATATAGAAAGCCGAATACCAACCAAAATGAAGATAAACAAGAAGAAGACAATGGAAGAACAAAAGAGTATCACAACATGTGTGAACACTCACTAAAATCTCATAGATCTTCAAATCAAATGATATAAACCCACCATTCATAAATTAACAATCATGTGGTATAGAAACCAAAATACTAATCAAAACAAGGAATAACCATGAAAAAATCAATTGGAGAATAAAGGAGTAACACATCATGTATGAAAATTCACTTAAACTCAAAGGATCTACAAGTCAAGTGATGAAATCTTGCAAAACTTCAAGGACTTCACCATAAAGTGATATAGAAATCAAAATACTAATCAAAACAAGGGATAATCATGAAGAAATTTGTAGGAGAATAAATGAGTAGAACACCAAGTATGTAAACTCACTAAAATCTCATAGATCTTCAAAACAAGTGATGAGAACTTGCCAAATTTCATAGATTTAACAATCAAATGATGGAAACACTAAATTATCAACCAAATAGAAGAATAACCATAGAAGAACAATAAGATACCAAAGGGGAGTAGCACATCATGCATGTAAACTCACTATTTCAATTTTTCTTTTAGCTTAAGCTCTAAAATCCTCAAGAACTTCCTTATCTTCCCTTTTATCTTTTGTAAAATGATGTATAACTAGTGTAAATTAGATAGAGAATGAAAATCTAGAAAAAAAGAGCTAACTTATTGGATTTTCAAAGTTAAGAGTGAAACTGACCAAATTAGGGGAAAATCTCTCTTCCTCTCCCAAGCATCTCTAATTCCTCAAATATTTACTATTTTTATTTTAAATGACCTAAATGAGGGTTTAGAGGTGTTATAAATCATCCAAAATGAGATTCTACATGTGTGGGGGTCAAATCGAGGCAACCCACGTCATAAATAGCATGAAAATGTAAATTTTTTAGCATTTTTTGCATTCTGGGCATTATGTGATCGATCATGGGGTTTGTGATCAATCACAGGCATCATCCGAAAGGTGTGCCCCTTGTGTGTGATTGATCACGACTTGGGTCACAAACGTTGAACTTCTAGCTTTGACACTTTTCAGTAAAATGGGCATAACTCTCTATAGAAAAATTATTTTTGCAAACAGTTTGTTGGGTTAGAAATTAAACTTCAAAAACTTCCTAACAAGGTATGGATCATACCAAGTTCAGTCAGGATTTGTGTTAGTGGGTCTAAGAAGTTACCTCAAATACGTAGGCCTATTAGCATAGACACCTCGTGGTAAAATGAGCATAACTTCTTCTAAGAAACTCATAATTGCACACCATTTATTAGTGGGAAAACCTCATAATAACCACCCTCATACTTCTTAACTGAAGTCATGCTCAAAGAATAGATTGCGGGCTCATGAATTTATAATGGTAACATAAGGGGTTGTAAGTCTATAAATGTCTGCAAATTGTCTTCCACTTTAAGCATGTCAAGAACTGAAACAGTAATGTCTACAAACACCATAGGCTTATGAGCTAGTGTAGCTATTAAAATAGGTTGAATCTCTTCCTAGACTTGGACTTTATTCTCATCGGGTGGCTAGTCACAAAGGGATGGCAGCAATGATAAATGCAACTTTGAAAATCACTAGCTCATCAATCAGCTCACCACTAATTTGATCAACACCTACATCACCTTTATCATGAAGATCTTCATGCTCACTTTCAGGCTTATCTTCTCCCTCCAATTTCTTTGTCTTGAATAAGATATGATCTTGAGATTTGGTAAGATCTTCATGCTCACTTTCAAGCTTATCTTGAGAGTTGGTAAGATCTTTACTAATTTCCTCAAAAAAATAAAAAATAAAAAATAAAAAATCAAAGGCTTTTGGTGGTTTTCAAATGCATGCTTCATATCCTTAACAACAATTTCTTTTAACTTCTTAGATAAAAGATGATGCTTACAGCAGAGAGTAAAGAGCATTTTCTGATCATATCTATACCCACACCACGCATTACACTCTAAGTATTCAATGTCAACAAATACTTTTTACAATTCCTCTTATATCTCTTCAAAACTAGGTTTTCACAACTCATGGTAGATGATCAAGAAAGAAAATATCCAAATTTCTTGAGTTTTGGGTCTTTCCAAAATTTTAGGGTTAAGGCTTTTACAAAAGAGATTCAAGGTTTATGGTCCTTTCCAAATATTTCAGGATTTAGGGTCATTTCCAAAACCGTAATTAAAATAATCTTCTAAAATTTCACCTAGGAAAACTAAAGAATAATCTACTAATGATTCATAGGACTTAGCCGGATTGGGGCAATTGATAACCTAGCTTTGATACCAAAATTGATGCAACTCACGCATAGGTGAAATCAAGGCAATTAGAGGTCTAAGCTAATTATACCCAACGAGAAGAATGAATAAGCAAGATTCCTATCATCCAAGCAAGTACTCTTAATTCAAGTAAGATAGTAGGTAATCAAACAACTCATATTATAAAGAAAAAAACCATATAAAGAGTTAAAACAACAAGTAGATTAATACTTAACACTACTAAATTTCATTCACGCATAAGGAAATCAATATTCATTCAATTGATAAAATATACTAAGAATCACACACGAAGATAATGAAAAAGATATAGGGTGTGTGGATCTTCAGGTAAGGTTTTGGGTTCAGATATGGGAAAAAAAAACAAGTGTGTGATAGGGTGGGCTCAAAATAGTGGGTAGTTTAAGGATTTTTGGATAGTTCACAAAGGCTGATATGGTGTATAACTAGGCATGGTTTAGGTCTAAAACAAGCTAACTAGATACAAGGCTGGATAGCAAAGTGACTAGATTTATATATTTAATTGTTGCAAAGTGTGTATACCTATGGGTTGTCTGAAATAGCAAACAAAAGAGTACCCAATGCCAGTTTTGTAGTGGTTCTATAGTAGCACACTGTGGTGATGTCTTGACATCAAGCAATCGAGTAAAAAAATGTATCAATTTTGTGGTGTTTTCTTAAGCAACAAATCTATGGTGACGCTTGGAGTAGCAAGCACACGTGGAGCCTTCTTCAAATCAATAAAATAATCAATGACCAGAAATGTGTAGGACTAGTATAGGAATGCCCCAACGTGTGGTATGCTCTATTCACTCCCTCAGATTACTTAAACAAGAATGATGTTTCCAAGGTTGCCGTAGGGTTAGATATATATTGTGGGAAAGTTTTCTTGAAGTAAACTAAACAGGGAAATTAGTGGGATAATAAAAGAAGTTTAAGGTTTGTTGTTTGAGGGTTTTAGTGAAGAATTAAATGAGAGAAATCCAGGGAAGAGGGTGCCTCAAGTGATGTGGTTTAATGGGGATGGGTTTGATTCGAGAAAATAAAAGGGAATGGATTTGTGGTGTGGGCAATGGAATATGGATGGTAATATTATGATTTTGCAGTGAAATTAAGAGGAGAAGTGGAGATTAGGGTTTTAGGGTGTGCTACAAGCAACTAAGTAAACTAAAGAAAGATGAAGGAGGAGGAGAAGAAGAAATATGCCCCTTTTGGAGAAATACCTTCACAACTTAGGAAATCCCTCCCTTAGGGTTCAAGTTTGATAAAACACTTGAAGAATAAACCACTTCAATCTTGGAAGATAAGAAAACCATAATTTTATTCAATATTTTTGTTTCATACCAATACAAGAACGTGCAGCCGTATATATAGGCTTACGAACACAATAAAATAGCAAGAAACTAAATTAAAACTCCTAAAATACTAACTTACTTGCTACCTAAAACTTTCCTAAACTCAAACTACTAAAACTGTAACTTTGTAAACACAAAAACTGCTAAAATCAAGCCTTCTAGATGATTGCAACCAACACTCTAAGAGTGCCCCACTTTAAGTTGTTGACTCATTAAATTTGCCAAAAATCCCTTGACAACAATGCCTTATTCCTTAAAAAACCCAAAAACAAAAACCATAATGACCTTCATGTGCTAAGCTTTAATAAATCATAAAACATTAAATAAAAATAACAAAACTACTTTAAACGATTGAAATCAACAACATAAATTATATTCTTGACATAACAAAGATTTTCCAACATGGTCTTCTCGTGCGTCACCATGTGTGTACCCGACCAAGCCACGTGTAGGTCCCATATGTTGGCATACCCCAAAAACTTAAACCTCATTACTTTCATTCTTAATCTGACACCATTATTGTCATATATCAATTTTCATATACTTACATAGTGGAATTTAATGTAAACATAATACCATTTACAATCTATCCAAGCTTGACATTTCCAACACATCCTATAACACCCTACATTCACTTTTGGTAACTCCTAGAGATTCTGACCCGACACCATATGTCTACATATGGTACCCTTGTATATGTGAGTACGGTCAGTCAGTTGATTGGTTAGGATTTTCTTAACCAATTCAGACTGAAATATATATGTCTCTTCAGTTTAAACAAGTTTCCTTCTTTTCACCCTTGCTCTTATGTTAAAGTTAATTTCAATTATGCATTTATTGCACCCAAGAATAGATGTCAAATAATGTATTCGGAGCATGTTCTAACTCTATGCAAGTATATGCGTGGTGTTACACATGGCCTTCAATGTTTGCATCAGTAGGCATTTGTAGTTTCTAATTCTAGTGATAAAAAATTTGTTTAGATTGACCACCTCTTGGGATTGGTTTTAGTGTTAAAAACTAAGTGTCTATGTTAGTTTTCATGTCTGATATCTTGGGTTAAAATGAAGTAAATTAAAAGATGTAAAAGATTTATATGTATTAGATTATTTTAGTTATTTTTATTATTAGAATGATGTTTAAGTGAAATATCTATAATACTGTAGATCATTCCATAGTATCTCCCATAGCTTTTACTTTAAAGGACCAATTTATGAGTTTAATTTCCTGTCTACATTTCCATTGTGTTTGTGTGAAGAGTTTTTTCAATGATTGGTATTGATTGTAAACAAATTTTACTCACCACCAACATACGAATCAAAATAGCAGCAATTTCAGTTTCAATGAAAAAAATCTAGCAGCAATTTCACCAATTGATTCAATTGACTAGCCAGTGGAGGTAGTATCAAAGTCAGTGGCTTATACTTGTTGTAATATACCAATTCCATGCAAGGTCTCTCTCTTTCTCTCTCTCTCTCTCCCTCATAGTTTCACAAATAGATTACCAAAGTGGATTTCCTGTAACCTTTCTACTATAGTCAGACTGAAGCACTAGGGGCATCGAGTGACACGTGGGCAGAAAAAGTGAAAAACACCCAACAGTGATTCATTTTTTGTGATCGTTCACTTTTCCACTCACGTGTCACCCGGCACCCTAGTGCTACAGTCTGACTTTAGTAAAAGGGTTATGGAAATCCGCGTTAATAGATTGCAAGCTCAAAAGGTGAAAATCCACACAAAAAAATGGTATGAGGAGCATTTTCCCTTCATCCATTTCCATGTGTGATTTATTTAGGGAGGATGAAAATTTTATCCTCCATTCATCGAAAAATTAAAAAAAATAAAAAAATCCGCATGGGTAGTCATAGAGATTTTATTTATTGTATGTCTCAAACTTTTTCCTCTATCACTTTTACTAAATAGAAAAAAGAAAAAACTTTTTCCATTAGCATACTCCCAAAAACGAATAACAATTAATTTTAGGGATTTTTCCCAAATTGGTTCAAAGTTTTGGTATAATTGCCAAATAATAAGGTAAAAAAAAACTATTTCCGAAATCGGGTTTTAGTGAATTGTAATTACTTTTTAGCCCTAAATCTGTTATAAGATATATTAGGCAATAGAATCTTTCATTCCAAGATTTTGCACGAGAGAGAGAGAGAGAGAGAGAGAGAGGTATCCAAAAATCTCATAATTTGGTGGGAGAGATATTTGGAGAGTGTTGACAATGGAATAGGAAAGAGATTGGGTTGCCAAATTCGGTTGGTTAAGGGTATAAAAGGAATAATAAAAATAACTTGACCATTACTTACGAATTTATTTTCAAATATATCCTAAAAAAACTAGTTTCAGAAATAGTTTTTTTTACCTTGTTATTTGACAATTATGCCAAAACTTTTAACCGTTTTGGGGAAAATCCCTTAATTTTAATATTTCAACTATACAGCTCAAGTGCAAGTAAATTATATATACCACAAACATAAGGGAGAACACAGTATTATGAAGTCTTATCGCTCATCAAGAAACATCGTCAAATCTCATAAACATATCTATTACACAATACGAACTAGTACAATCAACCAGCAAGGGTTGTAACAACAACGTACTCCTCAATCCTTTATGGGGACATGGATTGTGACTCACAACACTTCTACAACCTTCCCCGTTACCCTACAAGAAGCCCAATACTTACCATTCTAACATGAACAAGTAATCATTTCCATAGCAACCATACATGAACCTACCCGAAAGGGTATGCAGATGATGACTCAAACAATAATAATTAGCTATTAGAAGTTAAGGTATTAGCTATGTCGATGACAAATCGGTATCTTACGTCTCCTCTTGCAATTCGCTCCATCGCTGTGTTCACATAATCCATCGATATTACTTCAACATCTGCGCCTATATTGTGCTCTGCTGCGAAATCTATCATCTCTTGCGTCTCTTTCATCCCTCCAATCATACTTCCCACAACAAGCTTCCTCCCTGCATTTCAAAAAGATAACGGGCTTAGGTTTGAACTTTTCACTTAAATTAAACTTTGGACTGGGCCAGATCTCATGCCCAGTCCAACTACTTAGACTTGTATTGGCCCATATTGTCCAAACTCAAACTTTGCTCCTTAGGTATTGGGCAGAAATTTGGCTTACCTTGGTCCCGCTAAAGCTAAAAAAAAAAAAAAAAATCACCCTCACGGACGATTAAACAATGGGTCAAATTAATACCCTGGTCTAATGGACTGTATTGGCATGAGATCATATTGACCCAAAATCCAATTGGGTTTGATAGTTATATAATGTTTACAGATTGTAAAATAGGGAGCATAGGGAGGGTTGTTTCCCATGACAAATATATTGTTTGCTTACCCATAAGCAATGAAATGATCGGCAGCTCAACTGGTTCTTTTGGTGAAGCACTTAACATTACCAGCTTCCCATGATTCTTCAATAGATCGATCAAGGGTATAATAGGGTGATGTGCAGAGACTGTATCAATGATGCCATCCATTGTGCCCATGGCAGCCTACATCATTAGAAACACCTAACATGAAAATTTTATGATATGCAACATGTCTAGTATTCTCTAGAGTCCATCCTATGACCTCACATGTATGGGTACCCAGCAATGTCAAATACAGACCATATTTTGAGGTTGTATAAGGTAAAAGGGAGCAATTTGCTGTCCCAGACCGAGCTGAACTGAGACAACATATCAAGAATTTGGAGCAAGCCCAAGCCCAAATCAGCTGAACATATTTGGGCTAAAAATACTGGCCTGGCCCATTGGCCCAAGCCGAAATCTCATGTTAGGTTTTGTTAGGTCTATGCAATTGCAAGCTCTTACCTTCATTTGGACTGAGTCCTTGCTGACTAAAAATGAATCGGCACCAAGTATCTCCATCGCTTCTTTCTTCTTGCTCTGGGACGTACTGATCACAGTTACTTTCATGCCAAAAGCCTTGGCAAACTTCACGGCCACATGCCCGAGTCCACCAAGCCCAACCACTCCCAAATGCTTCCCTGGTTCACTTAGTCCGTGATATTTCATGGGGCTGTACACTGTAATCCCGGCACACAACAACGGTGCTCCGGCAGCCAACGGGAGATTGTCCGGGATGCGAACAGCGAACTTCTCATTGACAACAAAGATATCAGAATATCCACCATAGTTTTTGGTCCCGTCGTCAAAGATGGTGTAAGTGTAGGCCACTTTGGGGCAGTAATTTTCCAAGTCCTGCTTGCAATCTTCGCACGTGCGGCAGGAATCAATCATGCACCCCACACCTACTTTATCTCCTATTTTGAATCTCTCCACCCTATGCCCGACTTGGGTGACTACACCCACGATCTCGTGCCTGTATTCAGTAAATGTGAATGGCAAATTATAGCAAAGAAAGATGGCAAAAGTGAAATGAAACCCTTGATCGCTAGCTGTTTATTGCAGTAGGCTTTGATTCTTCAAACCAAATTTCTCCTTACATAGGATGCATGTCACATCCCAAATGATTCCAAGACAAAACGTCAATCAGACTCGTCTCAGCCACTGCTTGAAGTTGGATTGAAGTAATTTTATCTTTAATTTGGACCCCATCATCTATTCAAATCTAACATTATTAAGAGGCGGTCTCATCATATGAAACTTGTCCCATTGATTCAATTCCCTTTATTCTGTAAGAAGCTTTTCTAAAGGAACTAAACACTTCCTTTGAAGTGAGAATCTAGGGTTGGAATCCTCACTATGGGAGTTTCTATAGAGAAGTTTGTTTGATAGAGGTGGCAATAGGTTGGTTTCGGGTTGGGTTCATCACTGAATGTCACCCAATCTGAACCAAACCCATTGGGTTCAAAACACCAAATCCAAACATAATGAAGGGAATATAATAAGGGACCAAATGTTCTGTCCAGGATTTTGTATGTCCTATCGTGTCCTCTACCAC
>JAOXJP010000016.1:6150104-6164957 GCA_025762735.1 Platanus orientalis
CCCTAACCACCCAGGAAACTGAAGAGGGTGCGTTCTTGCATAAAAGAAACACCAATATGTTTGGGATGCGGATGAAAGAATCTCACTTCAATATGGAAGGCATAAATGAGATAGAGTTCTTCTCCAACAAGGACTTTTCTTTAACTCGTTTTTACACCTATAAATACCTCCAAGGTTGCACAAAACCTTCAAGCAAACACTGTTCTCCAGATTCGGGTAAGTTCTACTTCTCCATCCCCTTTAAAGTTTAACAAGTTCTCATCTTCCAAAAGAGGGCAGCAAGTCTATTATACCTCTGCAATCTCTCCAAGGAAGATAATATAGGAAGCTTGATGTCAACAACGGTTATGGTAAGGTAAAATTACTTGTACTCGAGCAGCAAAGCTTGTAACTATATTCATTAATAAAAAGAGATCTTCTTCTCTTCTCTTATTTAATTATGCAATTTCTTCTTCATTATACAAGTTGAGAAACTTAAGATCAATCGGAGGTTTGTTGTGTTGAACAACAGTAAATAACAAGTCTCTCGGACTTGGAGTATTAGTTCTCATTCATAAAAAATAATAAACTAGCCCTTAAACGGCTAGATAATTTGTTCAACGAATTTCGCCCCATACATGACTCAAAATTTGGTGTTACAATCATCCCAAGGTTAATGGGAGGATAAAAGTCGAAATAGAAAATGTTATATATTTATTTTTACTATACATCCTATGGTTAGTAGGAGGAAAAGAGCAGATAGACATCCTCCATGTGTATAGATAATTCTTCTTAATGGTGTCAATAAAGTCCTCCACAAGTCACTATGTTCCAACGAATAAAATAGTGAGCAACGCGAAACATCAGGTCTCTCGGAAAGCTAATATTGACCAGTCTCCTTAACTTAAGAATGGTATTCCACAAGGAATGGTAGCAATTTGTAAAACCCCTTTCAAGAAGGGTAATCCTATGATGCATCTCGACTCGTCATGCAGCCCTGATGAAATGTCTTTCTTATATTGTCGTTGATGTTATTTGCCTATATCTTTTCAGTATCTCAACCCTTGGTGGTACTGGCGGAGTATATGCGATGCTCAGATTTCTTTCAAGAGGGTTCATTTCAAGTATCTCAAAATTTTCTTCAGATAAATCCTATAACTTTTCCGAGTTAGCTTCCGAGTCTGTTTCAGGGTCTTCTTTAATTAAATTAGACAATGATAATTCAATAATTACCACCTTAGACTCTGAATTTAAAGATCCTAAAAAAATATCAATTAGATAATGATAGAATAATATTCCAATATATTTGAATTTTAGATCATTGTTATTCAAATAAATAAACAACTATCTATTCAATCCACTTGTCTGGGTCTTTAAACAGGAGTTATTGGACCAATGTTTTGTTTAGAAAAATTTCAGAATAAAATAAATGAAATTTCAAAAAAGAATGGAACAAGTACACGTTTCAAGATAACCCAACGTTTAGATCATAAATCCAATAAATATGTTGCAACACCTAACTTGCAATATATATGAATCCCACACAAAAATAAATAAAAGTATAATTTGGTTGAGACATTTGGAACGTTTTGGCTTATCTAAAACTAGAGATAATTGAATTTGAGGGCCATAAGATTACTATCTAATCAATATAGGAAAATATTTTAAAGTCCTAATAGAAGTAAACTTCTTGAAATGATCTCTAAAAAGTACTAAATGTTCTCTTCTTAAAAAAAAATTGAAAAGAAAAGGCAACTCTTCATACTACAATGTAGATAAGGTTAAAATCTCTCCAAAATAGAAGTTGAACAATGCTTTTAATACCTCTGTTGGTCTCACACGATCCACACTAGTTAATGGTTAAACATATGGATAGATAGGAATGGATGGTCGTTAGACTTTTTTAATCACTATTCAAGAGAAACCTAAATGTAAAAAGAAAACTTTAGAGTCTTGGACAGCAAATAAAGAACAGATTGTCTTAAGATCTCAAGTAAAGATAAACATCCCTGTAACTATAACGCTTGACACTATTGATGATGAATAATTTCAGGCAATTACGCTCTTTGTTAATGATGAGATTCCATTAATTTCTTCTAGAGAAGACTCCAAGGATATATATCCTCCAATCCCCTTGTTCTCTTTTTTCTTTATTGCTGAGTTTTTTTCCCACTCTAAGTCAAATGACTAGACCTTCATCCTCTACATTCAAACCATAAAACCCGAAATCTAATATCCCTTCAATCCTTCCATCCATCCCTTCTAAACCACTACCATCAGTCATCTAACCTTCTTTAGCTACCAAATAACCTTAGGCTGCACCACAACTGAGAGTGTCAAGTACTAGTTTGTATGTCTAGGGTCTGTCCTATATTACAATCATATGAACTGTTACGAACAACTATGTCACCTTCAACTAATTGACACCAACATGTGTTTCAAGTCTATATAAGTGCAACAATTAAGAACGGAAAAATATAGGATCATGAAACTGGAGTTAAGACATACCCCAAAGAGCTGCACTTTTCACGAGAGGTGGCACAGGTATATCCTCCTCTGATTTCTTTATGCTCCTGATTGCATGAAACAAAGATATCATAAGGAACAGTCTCATTCAAGGGAAAGCAAATCAAAACAGTAGATAGGCTATATAACAATTGTTTTGTGTTAAATGGAAAGTGCAGCTCAAGCTTAAAAAAATTTGTAATTCATTCATCACAAAAATAAATTAGTGAATGACAGAATAAAACACAGAAAAAAAAAGGATAATACAATCAATATCCCTTCTGGTGCTGGAAAACAATTTTCACTAAAATCAATCTATCCAAAACCAAATAATTTATAGTGCAGCACATGTGATTTGAATAACACTGCACAGGAATCTCCCAACCATCAATTACATAGATATCAGATTGTATCCAAATCAACCTAATTTATGAGAACAAATAGGCCATTTGATCAAATTATATGACACAATAAGCTCCCATGCCCACCCCAAAATGTGCAGCCAGCAGCTGTGGGCTGAGTTTGATCATGCAACTCATAATTTTTATTTATTTATTTATTATAGATAAAGCAAGATTTTATAAAAGAAAAAGACAAAGGGGATGCAAGGAATACACCCCTACAAAGAAGAGACGTTAAAGAAATCACTGGATATCTTATTTGAGACAATGATAGCTGAAAAACCGTGCTTCAAAGCTCATAGAATCTCTCTCTCTCTCTCTCTTTCTCTCTCACACACACACTAGATATCTTATTTGAGACAATGATAGCCGAAAAACCGTGCTTCAAAGCTCATAGAATCTGTGTGTGTGTGTGCGTGTGTGCAAAACAATCAAAAAAATCCAGTATGTATAAAAACAAAGATTACACTCATACAGCTCTCTCTCTCAAGCATATAATCTCCTTTATCAATCTTTTAGGTTTTTCGTTTTGTTTTAATAAGTTAAAATTCCCTTCAATTGTATTTATTTATTTGCTTGCCTTTTACTTCTAGATTTTCTATAAAAAAAAAAAAATAGTTTCTTTCTTTGTCCTGGATAAAATTCACAATGACCCAACATGAGAGCACTGTTCCACAACCAAAATTTTAATATATACAAGTGTAGCATTGACAGTCCTCAAAAAGATGCACCACCAAAACTAATGCGGTCTGCTAAACAGCCTATATTCAAATTCAAGGCTTGACGATATTTGAGGTATTTTAGTAAATTTCAATCTATTTTGGTAATTCTTAGACTGAAGATAGCTTAGTAATTTTTCTTCTTAGGTGCCTTTTAAAGAAAGACCTATGAGGGAGCAGGCTTAAGGAGGCTAGAGGATATGAATAAGGCTATGCTATGTAAATGGTTATGGAGATTTGGTCAGGAGCCAAGAAACCTATGGAGGGTGGTCATGGCGGCAAAGTTCGGCATGGCAAATGGTTGGGAGTTAGCAATTCCGAGGGGTCTAATTGGGTGTAGTATGTGGAAGGGCATCATGCAAGTCTTGTCTCTATTTCGTGAGGGGCTGCTCCTGAAAGTAGGGGATGGATGTCAGGTTAAATTTTGGAGGGATGCTTGGTGTGGGAGGAAAGCGTTAAGGTTGGATTTCCCAGATTTGTTTGATTTGGCTGTGGATTTTCTCATCTTTAGTTGTTGCGAACTACTCAGTCAACGGGGTGATATAGTGTGGAATCCGATCCTCAGAAGAAATCTCCACGATTGGGAAATTCCTCAAGTACCGAAGCTGCTAATCAGATTGCAGGTAGAACACATAGATCCTGGGACTCAAGATAGATGGGTCTGGAAATTGGATCTAAGGGGCTCTTTCTCAGTCAAATCTTGCTATGGGTTAGTAGTTGGAGCTAGGCAGGTGAGCGGGCCTTGGAGGGAAGTGTGGTACAATGGGGTTCCATCTAGAATCCAATTTTTTATGTGCACGGCGGTGATGGAGAAATATCTACTATGGACAACTTACAACGAAAATGATTTATTCTGCCAAGCATTTGCCTCCTTTGCTATCAGGATGCGGAATCGGTGTCTCATCTCCTGCTTCACTGCCTCTTTTCAAGGGAGATATGGAGAGGTATTATGAGGGACTTTGGAATTTCTTTGGTATTCCCTATGGACTTTATAGCCCTCCTAACAGGGTGGAGAACTATGGCCTTTAGTGCTTTAGGCAGAAGATTATGGAGATTGGTGCCGGCGGCAGTTTGTTGGGCAATCTGGTCCGAAAGAAATAATAGAGTTTTTGAAGATCATTCAAAGCCAGCTTAGAAGGTTCTTATGAGAATTAAGGATTTTAGAGTGTTTTGGGCTAGGCGTTGTAATGAGTTTAATGGTATTCCCAATGAGGATCTAGTCAAGAATTAGGATAGTTACATAATGAGATGTGATGCTTGAGGCTTTGTTTTTCCTTGGGACTTCTCGTCCCTTTTCTTTTCCTTTTATTAATAAAATTCTTTTCTTCATAAAATAAAATAAAATAAGACCTATTATGTAAATTTTCTAATCTAAATGTTGCATGTACAACACAATGATTAAAAAATATCATTCATAATAAGGGTAAATTTCTTTCTTGGAAGAAAGTCAAGTATTTTTCAATTTTGGGTAAGATTCTCTTCCTAATGGTGGAGATCTCTTTCTTTTTATAAAAAAATTGTAGTCTTTTACTATTTCGAGAGGATTCTCTTCCTACTTTTGGTTGGGTCATCTATTTTAGTAGGAATTGAGTTGCTTTTTACTTTCTTTGGTTGGACTTTCTGTTTTTAGAAGAATAAGGGAGAGAACTGTATCCTCCTCAAAATAAAATAAAAAATGGAAAAGTATTGAAGATTGTCTTCCTAAAGACCTTTCTTTGGTGGACTCCAAAGTTCCATTAATGGTGGACTCCATTAAAATCGCTGTAGTCAATTCCATAACAACTCAAGGTGGAGTCCTTGAATCTTTTTCTTCATTTCTTTTTTTCTTTTTTCTTTTCTCTTTTTTCTTTCTTTCTTTCTTTCTTTTCTTTTTTTTTTATATAAATGAATCTATTTCTTCTTCTCTTGTTCTTATTTTTTTCATTTTCTATTAATTAAAGTTTTTGAACCTTTGCTAGCCCTCTCCACTCCCTTTAATCTCTATTCATTTTTTTCTACATTAGTCCCACTACAACCACCCTCTTGTACCCATAAGTGTTATTGTATAATGTTGGGAATTTGTCCCACATCAATAAACAATAAGGAAAAAAAAAGTGTGACCTATTATTATAATGTTTGAGATGTGCAATAAAACAACAAACAATTCTCTAAAAAATAAGAAAGTTAAGCAGCACTATACAAAGATGAGAGAAGACAGAGATAAAGAGTTGCCACAATAAGTAGATGCAGTGAAAATAAGCAAAAGTGCCCTGACGACTTTATTACTCACAAGGGAGCTGTACAGCAAAATAGGGAAAAAAAAAAAGAGAGGGAGAAGAGAATAATGATTAAAAAAAAATTAATTTTAATAATGCTAAAAGTTAAACATGTAGACAACAAGGGATAGAATAATTTTTTTTTAAAAAAGGTAAATTGAGAGATCTTTATTTATTTGTACGTTATGTTTAATAGTGTGAAGATACAATTAACACCCCTATGACAGAAATATTTTGCAAAGGGGTTAAATATTTTAACTATACAAGGAGTGCATTCTTTTGCCCAAGAGATGGAACTATCAGCTGCATTGAAATACTTAGAGATAGATCACTGTAACTGTTTGGTGAAATAATAAAGGCACATAAGATGAAAAAATGTATATGGCAACGTAAAAGAGTTTGGCCCATGGAAGATTAAAAATTCCTTTTCAAACGAAGAAAATGGCCATATTTGCTGCACATAAACTGAGCCTACGGACAAGTTGCCTGTTCGAAAGTATAGAGGACAGAAGAAAGAAAGAGAATAAAGATATTTCTAGAGCTCATGAAACTCCTTGATATTTAAGATGATTACTAAAGAAGAGTTTAGTGGTATCAAAAGACCATTGGATTTATTTTCACTAAATAACATTTTTTACAAACGAAAAGAAAGACAACTCAATAAAATCTTATCCTGGCTCCTTAGGCTCGGCTAAACGAATCCTGTTACAAAATTCCACTCTATCTAGGGCCACCTCTGCCGTTAAACACAAGCACTCATGTCATTCCCACCACGTCAACCCAAGACAACTCTGGCATCCATCTTGTCCTTTTAGCACCTTCAACTTGTACCATCTCACTCCTCATTGGTGCAGTCATTGGTCTTCATCACACATGACCAAACCATCTAAGTCAAATTCATCATCTTATCACCTGTTGGTGCTACCCCTAAGCTCCTGCAAATGCATACATTTCTGATTCTATCCCTTCTAGTCTTGCAACTCACCCATCCCAACATCGCCATCAAGCTACACTCATTTAATGTATGTGTTGTTTCTTGGATGCCCAACATTCTGCTACATAAAGCATGATTGGTCTCATACTCATTTTATATAAAAAAATCTTTCAATTTAAACAGTTTTCACTTATCACATAGCACTCTAAAAGCACATCTCATCCACCCTGCTTTAAAAAGACAAGTAACATGCTCTTCAATTTCTCCATCCTTGTGAATATCGAACCCAGATAATGAAAATAGTCCTTCTGAGGTATCTCTTGGTTATTGATTTCACTCCCTAGATTTACGAAAATCGCATTTCATATATTCTGTTTTAGTCTTATCTTAAAACTTTTTAATTTTAAACATCCCTTCATAAATCTACCTTAACACTTAACCCCTCTCCAGTTATATGATTTAAACTAATAGCATTAGCAAATAGTATAAACCTCGGGAACCTCCTGTATATTCTTAGTCCACTCATTCATAACCAATGCAAAAATATACAGATCCAATGTTGTCACTAATGTAAACCTACTATGATCGTAAACTCTCTCGTCACTTCCCAGTTATCCTAACACTAGTTATCATTCCATCAAACTTATACTAAGCTAAGTTAACATATATATTTGAGAGCACTTTCTTTTCCAAACCCACCAAATGATCTCTAAAGTATCTTATCATATGCTTTCTCAAAGTCAATAAAGACTAAGTGAAGATCTTTCTTCTTCTCTAAACATTTCCATCAATCGTCTAGGTAAGTGATGTAGACATCGTAAAGAGACTCTTGTAAGTGCCACCACACAAGAGGACAAGGTTCAAAACTTGTATAATGCGTGGTTTAATTAGGGTATTTTAAGAGTAGGATATTCATGTAATAAGACCAATAGTGCCATGGTTAATTTGGGGCTTTTCCTCTAAAGGGTATTTTATAATAGGGCTGAAAATCCAAGGGTGGGTATTTTGGAAAAATCAGGGCCAGGTGACAGCCATAAAAATTTTGTCTTTTAGTGGGTCTTCCAAGTTCCAAGTCAACAATGGGTCCTACAACCAGGCTGATCAACAGCCCCTTCTTAGATAGGATTTTGCAGTCTTAGTTTTTTTTAGAAAGTCAAGTTTTAGTATGTTATCTACTTATCTTTTTCTTCTTTTTTTTGGATAATTATCTACTTATCTTTTTAGAAAGTCTTAGGTCTTAACTTTAGGACTTTCTTTTTGTGCCCTTTCTATTTTGTTGAAGTTGTAAGCCTATTTATAGGCCCATACACGACTGGAATAAGGGAGCTATGAATTATTGAAAAAAACTGTGGTTCATTGGGTTTTATCCCTCATCCCTCCTTTCCCATGCCTTAGCCATAGGCTAAGGCTACTAGAGTTTACTCTAGTCTTCTTCTTCCCTCTCTTCTTCTCCTATCTCTTGTTCCTCTTCTCTTTGCCTCTCCTTTGATCTTCTTCACTCCCTCCTTCTATTTCTTCCCTATTCCTTGCTGGTCATCATCAACATCTAAAGAATCAAGTTACTGTATTTCACAAGTAAAGATTAAACAAGTATCAGTTTCCGGCTGGATTCTTGGACTACTTATAGGCCTAATCGAAGCCATCAATTGAAGGTATTCAGACTTTGGTTCATCAGGTTATTCTCTTTACTCCAATCCTTATTGGAATCTCAAAAATCCTTTTTAACTTCTTGTAAATAGGCACCACGATGTTTTTCCTCCATTCATCCACCATGTTGTAAGTTTTAATGGTCTTGTTGAATGGCAAACCAAGATAAGCCAACATCTCCCATGCGTATTCCAAACCTCAAATTTGAATTACAATTTACAACCCAAAACACCCATAAGAATATATGATCTGAACAACATTTTAGAAACATGACACATTTAGAAACAACTAGAATGAAATTTTTGTAGCTTATCTTCCAAAACAAATTGTGGGTAAATAGTTTCACCCATCAAATGATGCCTTTTCTTAGTGCAAGTCAAACCATCTTGTCATAAAAGCTGTAGATTTGTTTATGTATTTTTTAATGACTGCATAAAAGCTATAGAATAACTCTCAATGGTTTTTCAAACTGTTCAGAAAACATCTATTCTGGAAAGATATCTAAGAGTTCAATTAAGAAAGCATAACGGAAGATGAATGAATCTCATATGCACAATATTGCAATAAAATGTAAATATCAAATGGTATAATCAGTACAAATCTACAAAAAAAATTGTGTAAAGTGACAAGTAGACCTGAACAAATAAAGGATGTCAGGTAGAAGTATACCGTTTGGCAGTCATTATCAAATTTGCAATGCCTTGTCCAATAAGACCACATGCAAACCCAACTGATGCATACAACAAGCCCTGGATCCAGAATATTTAAATAGAACATAATTCAGAACAAAACAAAAATGCTTACAATACAACCACTTCCAATTGTTAGAAATTTAAATTAAATAAATAAATAAGCTCTCCAAGAGCTATGGCCCCAGAAGGTCAAGTAGTCTATTATTCAACACACGTGAGGGAAAGGTGCTACCTTATAAAAGTACGTTGCAACACGTTGCTGTATGGAAAATCTACATCCTGGCCTTTCAGCTTCAAACACACTGCATAAGAGAAACATTTGAGACATTGAAGAAAATTAATTCATGATCATCTAAGGCTCTAAATGAGAAGAACAAAGAGAACATGACCAAGGACAAGTGCATGTCATTATCATAAAAAGATAAGCATAAGAGAAAAATATTTATTTGGATCCAGAAAAGGCTGAAATTAATGTTAGGGAAAAAAATATTAGAACCTAAGACTCCCACTAGGAGCGTCTTATAAGTAGGAAAGAGATATGGGATCCGGTGATCAAGAAGATTCGCAAATGAATATCAAGATGGTAGTTTCAATATTAATCAAAAGGGGAAAATGTTATCCTTATTAAAGCAGCTCTAGCAAGCATTCTGGTATATTACATGTCTATTCGTGATGATTCGAAGTTAGGTGGCTAAAAACAATGAAAAGACGCAAAGGGAATTTTATGGAAGGATGGAGAAGGGTAAAGGACAGCACTTAGTAGGGTGAGACAGAGTTTACACACCTAAGCACCTTGGGTATCCATAGTGTGGATATAATGAATAAAGCTTTTCTATGTAGATGGCGTTGGAGATTTGGAGAGAAAGAAGAAAATCTTTGGAAAAGGGTAGTGGCAACAAAAGTGAGGTGCATGATGGCTAGACTATGAGATGGGATAGGGATCTTATGGGAGAAATCTTTAGAAGGGAATCCTCAAATTTTTATCAGAAGTTCAAAGAAGGATTGGGTGGGCTATAGGATGAGAAATGTACGAAGGATTCTTTTTGGGAGGACTGGGGATGTGTAGAGCTTCAATTAAAGGAATCTTATCTGGATATTTATCCTTTGGCAGCCAATCCAAATGCGATGATTCCAGAGAAGGGGGTGTGCAGTCAGTGTCATTATTAGTATGGCAGCCCCTATTAAGATGACCAGCCTTTGATTGGAAGATTCCAGCCATAGCAAATTTGTTGAGTAGAATAGAAGCTCATCTGGTGAGGTTGGATACAGAAGATAGTAGTGTGGTCCACAGGACTGGCCAACCGGGAAGACGCTTCACAATTAAAGCATGCTATGACTTGTTGGATACTTGGATTCAAGTCATGGTGAGTCTCTACCTTGGAAGGAAATCAGGCTTAGCCCAGTGTCATCGAAGAGTTAGTTCTTCATGTGGACAGAAGCAATGGGGAGAACTTTGAAATGGACAATTTAAGAAGGGTCTTTGTCTCACTAATTTGTGTCTGATGTGCTATAAAAGTGAGGAATAGATCACGCATTTTCTTCTCGACTGTCCTTATGCATGGGAGGTCTGGATAAAATTGGTGAGGGATTTTGGACTGAATTGGGTTCCCCCGCCAGATTTGAGCAGCCTACCTTATGGGTAGAGAACCTCACTCTCAATGACAAAGGAAAAAGAATTTGGAGGATGGTGCCAACAATGGGATGCTGGTCAATGTGTTTAGAGCACAATAACCGGGTTTTCAGTAACTATGTGGGGCCATCTTTTAAAACTTATAAAAGAACTAAGGAAAATACGATATTTTGGGCTTCAATGTGTAAAGGGTGAGAAGAGTTGGTGAATGGATTTCTTCAGAGGGGCTGGAACCAAGTAATAGGGATCTAACTCTTGCTTTGGGGTTTGAGGGGTTTCATGTACAGGGGGGGCTTGTTTTTTGTATAGATGGAGGATGTCTTATCCCTTTTTCTGCTTTGCATTTTTCTTTATATACAAATTCATTTTTTTCATGATGATACAATTCTTTAGTAAGAGTACAATAAAATGAATTCCTTTTGATATGAACTACTAAGTACTAACCTACTAGGCAGAGCTCCATAAGCACGTTGCAAGCATCCAAAGTAGCCTTTTGATACAGATGGCTGTCCAATACGAGCATACGGTGCTAACATACCAACTAAAGCAATGTTAACAACCAACCCAACCAAAAGATCTGCGACATACAGCTCAAATTCTGACCAAAAATCCTTGCCCCTCTTTTGAACTTCCGCGAATGTTGCACAACAAGAGTCAATGACTATCTGCATCATGTCAAATCAGTAGTGATTAACTCTTGTAAGAGAAATATATGAGAGCTTCAAGCAGAATAAAGACTAGAGGTGCCTTCAGTCCACAACATGATGTAGGCCACCTTTTTGATGTGCCATAGCCAAAGACTACCAATGAGGTGGTCTTACCTTCATTGCAGGAGGTTCTGATTTTCACTGTTAGCCACATTTCTTCAACCATCCAAACTTTAGATGTTGAAACATCAGGTTGGTACAAGTAATGGACTACAGCCCGTGTAAAAGGTAGCTCAATATTTGAATGGTCTGGATTGATACATGGGTGATCACATGTACAAAGTGGGTTGATTGCACCACTAACTTCCTTAACACTTGGCACGACCAACTTTTAACTCCTACAAATTGAAAGAAATTTACTTACAAAAGCTGCATCAAATAAACCTCAACAAACCTCTGTTCCAACTTTAAAAAGGAAAGAAGGATCAGCAAGCATTCGGTTTCGAAGCAATGAGCAGGACCTGATTGCAAAGCCTAAAGGCCAAACTGATCCCTACAATTAGAACATCAAAAGTTAAATTGAAAATAAAAAAGATGTATTTCGGCAAAGTGTTACTGTACTGAAATTTACTGCGTTGGGATGTGGTATCAATACCTGCAAATCCAAGTATCTAAGAAGAAGAACTTTGCGAATTCCAACAGTCTTAGCTGCCTCTAACATGTCCGAAGGAAGACTAACACCTCTAGCTTCCGACTCTTTTATCACCTCCTCGAACTTCATTATTGGCCCCAACTCCTCTTCTTCACTGCCATCCTCTCCATGATCGCTGCCATCCTCGCCGCCACCACCACCACAACCTCCGCCTCCGGATGGAAATTTCCCATTACCATCACTACTACCTAAAGAATAGGCGCCACCACCGCCATTGATAGCGTCTGGCGTAAAGCTAGTCTTAGAAACCCCCAAACCCTTGGCTAAAGAAGCATCCACTCCCTCTTGCAAAACCGTAACCGCAGGATCACCAGACTCTGGTTCATTCTTGGGTTGCAACATACTCCTCACTTCAAATCTCTTTCTCTCCCTCCTTAAGAGATGTAAACTCTTTCTATGCCTGGACGAAACAGACAAAGCCGCCGCCTTCACAGAACTCCTTAGTTCTCCATTACGGCTTCCCGGACATCCAAAAACCTTAACCTCAATCATCCAATTTTCGTTCCATACCTCCCCTGAACCAATCTCATTTGATAAATTGGCCAGATGTGAACATCTGAAGCTCGAAGAACAAATCGCCATGTTCTTCACCGACTCTTCTGATTTTCAGAGTAAAAACACTCAGAGAAGTCGGCAAGTGAACAAAAATTCCCTCCACAAAAAGAGAAGGAACCCTAAAATCTGTATCAATCACAGCCCAAACGAAATAAATACTGCCTACGAGCAGATTAATAAAGTATCACACTTCCCAATTAAAAACTTAATGTAATATCGACGAAGAAAGACAAACTAAACCCTAGACTATCATTTGCTCGATGAGAAATTTCCGCATAACCCTCGCTTGTCTCTGTAAATCTTTCGGGTTGCTTCCGCGTAAGAGGTGTAAATGAAGGCTTGGAACAAACAAGATCACCTCGTTTTCATGAAGAATCTTCAAAGATGCTGCTGCGATGTGCAGAAATGGCGTAGAAGTAAAAAGGAGAAAGTGAGAGAATAGGTGCTTGCGATAGTGAGCGATAGTGAAGGAAAGAGTGAGAGCGAATGATCGATTCTCAGCTTCTCTCAATCGGAAAAGGCCTCGTGGGCAATCTAAATATATATATTCGTCGTACGTGAAGGAAAGCGTATCTAGGTTTTCTTTCATTTGCTATGTTTTTTTTTTCTTTTACCCTTTTTGGGTACGAGCGGTGTTGCGTTCCAATAATGAAAATGAGATCCTGTCTTCGGCTGTCCGCAAAACAGGTCCAGCCCAGTGCAATGGCACTTTCGTGAATAAACATGGAAAATAATATTGATTTTTCATACGGAGTAAGATATACTCGTATGTTCTTAGAAAAAAACAGACATACAACAACAACGAGCCGAGCTGAACCAGCTCAACTGGGGCTGGTCACATGAAGGCCAAGCTAAGGCCTGGCTCATGTTCATGCCAGTTTGGCTCAGGCTCAACACTATTTATCAGCCTGGAATCGGCTTGGATTTTATACGCCAACCCTATCCTCCTTTAGCATTAGCGCCAAATGGGGGCGTGTGAAAATCACTTCTGACACTGATGTAGTCATTCCTTAACCTCAAGAGAGGTTATCATCAGCATAAAAAATCTTCGCCGGCTCGGAATATTAAAAAAAAAAAAAAGTCCTATTAACCAAACTGATAAAACAAACCTTCTCCTGACCTGTTAACCAAACTGATAAAATAGAATATCTTAAGGTATTGTCTAATAAGTGGCACAACACACTTGGAAGGAAAACAGTGAATTACAATTTTTAAAAAATGATTTTCACTTTTTTTTGTGCCACCGGTTGAGAATACCTTAACAAGTCATAAGACAATAGGAGAGGATCCTTTATGCCAAACTAAGCTTTTAACTGACATGAGGTTAGTAAAGCTTGGCACAGACTTGCTTAGAAAATGAGTTCAAATATAGGTTCAATATCAACTCAATGAGCTTAAAATGATACTTGGGACAAGCCAAATTCCAAGTTAATTTGACTCGTTGCCATCCCTAGGATATGCTACACCCAAATTTGTTTGTCCCTAGGCCACATGTGATGGTTTTTTGAATTTGGTCACCATGGATTTTGTCTGCCTTTCTACAAACACCTTACATCTGTTAGGCAATAGGGATGGACACATCAGTGCTAAAAAGTGCCCCAAAAAAAGTGTAAAACACATTTTAGAATTGAAAAAGTGCCCCCTTAAAACCTAGCGGACCTAAGGTGTTCTTAAGGAGGCGAACAAAATCCTTGCCAGGACTTGGTGCCTCTGTTAAATGCCAATCTATTTTTTCTTTTGAAAACTATTTTTATTGTTTTAACTTTTAACTCTATACACCTCACCTTTTGTTTGTGAGGACATGTGGCAGACAAATTACGTGTAACAGATCCTTAAATATCTAGCATAAGCATAATACACCCGATTGTCTTCATCGTAGAAACCTCTGTGGCTGAAGCCCACATAGTGATCGTGTAGCAATCACCGTGCCATTAATAGGGTTAAAAGAGTATAAAAGAAAATTAAACATTCAATTAAAAAAAACCAATAAAAAATGTGGCCAATTCTAAATATTTGTCATGTGTCACATCACCCCCAAAAAGTGAAATGATCCCCTCTATCTTGTCTCACGACGTCGCACAAAGAGGGTCAGCGCAGGTGATATTCCCCCCGTTAACCTATGTTGATCACCACATGCTTGCTATACGAGATCCACTGAAGGGGATCCCACATGGAGC
>JAOXJP010000016.1:6167814-6178527 GCA_025762735.1 Platanus orientalis
TAAATACCAATTAAATTATTTAATCTAGATTATAAATCCTATAATTTGTGTTTTGTTGTGCTATCGGGTCAACAAGTGATTTATGATATTAATCATATCTTAATTAAGGTTTTACTAAAGTAGATTTCATTATTTTGTCAAATCAAATACATCTTAGTCAAACTAAGTGTTTTATACTCAATCTTGGTCAAAGTAGTTCTTACTAAATCAAATTTAGTTAAACTAAGTTTTATTTGATCAATTCCATTCAATTATATTGAATTAGGTAT
Source organism: Platanus orientalis (assembly GCA_025762735.1). Classification (NCBI taxonomy): domain Eukaryota; kingdom Viridiplantae; phylum Streptophyta; class Magnoliopsida; order Proteales; family Platanaceae; genus Platanus; species Platanus orientalis. The sequence goes on from JAOXJP010000016.1 coordinate 6,168,084, forward strand.
GATCTAATCAACTCTTGATTCTTTAGGTCAACTTTAGTCTAATTTGGTCGACTTGATCAACTTTTGTTAAATCTAGTCAAATTGATCAATTCTTGGTCAAACTAAGTCAATGCTAGTCTATTATGGCCAAACCTAGTTAGGTTGGTCAACCCTTATTAGATCTAGTCAAACTAATCAACTTTGATAAACTCTTGGTCAAACTAAGTTAACACTAGTTTGTTCTGGATAAACTGGTTAACATAACATTTCATTCCAACAATCGCATTGTATAAGAAAAGTAAACAATCACATTACACATTAAATGTAAACAATCACATTGCACCTAAAATGTAAACAATCACATTGTTTGTTATTCACATAGACATTAGTTTGCAACTTTAAAAGAATATTAAATCTTTTAGCTCCCACTACTTTTATTGTTTCCTAACTAAATTGTGGACTATAGTGTATCTTACACACTTATATTCTTTTTAAAAAAAAATTATTGACCTATTATTAGTTGGGTCAAGTCAAATCTGATCAATGTGGGTCAAACTGGTCAACCCTTAGTTAACTCAGTCAAACTGATCAACTTTTGTCAATTTTGGTTTACCTTGGTCAACTCTTGTTAAGTCTTGTAAATTTGGTCTACCCTAGTTTTCATTAGTTAACCTTGGTATTTTCTAGACAACCTTAGTCTACTCTGGTTAACCCTTGTTTAGAATGGTCTCCACTAAATAATCATAATTCAAATTAGGTCAAAGTGTGTCATATGTTCAATTAAATCACATATTTCCTAAACTGAATATTCTTTCACTTAAGGGTAGTGTATTCCTTGTTGGGTATTTGCATCCTCTCAAGTATCATGTAAACTATCTAAACTACCCATGATATAGTCTCCAATTAGGCATCACTGGTTGATAACTCAAAACAACTAACACAATAACTTAGAGAAATACAAACCTCTCAGGTCTAAGGGCGAGTCTGTAAATATGAATAACACTTATCCTGATAGTGATATTTTACCAAGTGTGTTCATAATAGATCCTTTTAATACATTTGTATAATGCACCCACATGCAAGCTTAGAGTCTCACTCTAGTGACTAAGATTACATCACTCCATTATATGGCAGCTCTACATGTAGCAGCCTTATAAGTGATGTGTCCAGCATCACCCATAGCTGTAAAACTTCCAGGTCTACAAGAACTGGATAATCAGATCTCCACACACATTCCAATGTGTCTAACATCCTACTATGTTACCTAAGGACCACCTATCCCATTTCATGAGATCAAATAATTACTCATATTAAGAAACAAATACATGTGATGATTGAATAAATAGTTATTATTAATTAATCATGCCTATATTTTATGTGAATGACTTTGTTAGGACACATATTTCTAATAAAACTAACATGTCATTGAACTCATAGACTTTAATTTCATATCAAATTACTTGTTTGAACTCATAGACTTTGATTTCGTATTGAATTACTTGTTTGGACATCAATTCGTATTCGGTATTAAGTATTGAACTCCAAATTGTGCAGTTAGAATTCTTTAGTCGAACTTAGAACTTTGTCTTGGACCTTCAACTTTAGTTTGATATTTGATTATTGTTCAGTTTGTACTAACATGGTTATGCTTATTACTTAAATCTCTATTTAGATCTGTATCGACCTTTGGACTTGCTAGTACTCAAATTTATGTTGTTGCCTAATATTATCTATAATCAGTTTGATTGCTTACAGGTTCGGACTAACCCAACTATTTTGTTTTTCAAATTGACTACGATTGCAGGTCTTCTATTCTAAAGACTTTTTATGGTGTATCCTAGTTTTCTTTTCATTCATTGACTTTATTAATAGTCATACATTGAACCATTGACATTGGGGATATTATAGAGGAATTGTATATTTTTCCCTTTGGATTATGTTTGGGTAAAAGGGGACCCTTTATATAGCCCCTTTGATTAGTTCTTTAGACATTTGATAAATTGTTGCTCTTTGGAGTATTATACTAAATTTCTTTCTGCTATGACTTACTGATTTATATGTACCATTGGATGTGAATTGTTTCCGCTATCTTAGGACATCGATTATTAGATTATTGTACACATTTGGATATTTTGCTTTTGTTATCATTGAACTTAGATAATGTAAGACTATTGGAATCTAAGATACTTAATGAATATGGATATTGAATTATGATCATTGATATTGGCATCAGATTATAAAGTAATGAATGATCCACGCTACCCAGCACGCAACCTTGTCTCCCTTGCCCAGCAAATGGTGCAAATTATGGGTCGAAAGCAGTAGGCAGATATATTTCTACATGTATGGGTTGCAAGCTGGGAAAAGACTCGGACTTCCTTTATTAAATATGCTCTTTCTACTTCTCCTTTCCGGGGAACTTATGAATCCCATATCTAAGTCCGGGTTTGGGGGCACTACAATACATGGTCCTTCAAGGTCTTTTATAGTCCTTTATGGTCTTTGGGTCAGTTCAAAACAATATGCAAATTGATTATCGAGTTCAACCATTTAATGGATGTGTAAGGTGTTATAGATCACGAGAATCTTGTGGCCATCATTAATGAGGCCAACCTAGTGGGTGGAGATGAAGCAGCTTAGTGGTCGACACTGGTGCAACTCATCACATTTGTAATGACAAGAACCTGTTCACCTCTTATGAACAAATGGAGGAAGGGATGAACATGTTCATGGGGAATTCCTCTACCTCCAAGGTGGTCAGAAAAGACATTGTGTAGCTGCGCTTCACTTTTGGCAATACCATTGTTGTCTAGGAAGTCTTGCATGTCTCGGACATCAGGAAGAATATAGCGTTTGTCACTCTTCTCAATAAGCACAAATTCAAGATGGTGTTTGAGTTTGATAAGTTTGTACTAACCAATTCTCATATGTTTGTTGGCAAGAGTTTTTCCATGTGTGGAATGTTTAAATTAAACACTATCAATGATATGCTCTCTACTTTTGTGTACGTGTTGAAATCATGTAATCTATGGCATGGTAGATTATGACACGTTCCACTACAAAAGAATCAAACACATGGTTAATTTAGGATTAATGACTAATTTCAGTGACTCTCAAAATGATAAGTATGTAACGTTCTTCAACTAAACTTGAGCTTATACACACAAACATCTACGAGATGACTAACACATTATCTAGAGAAGGTAAGAGGTATTTCATAACATTCTTCAATGATGCGTCCAAATACATATATGTATATCTATTGCAAACCAAAGATGAAGCATTTGAGAAATTTAAGTCTTATAAAGATAAACTTGAAAAATTCCTCGACTTAAAGATTAAGATCCTTAGATATGATAGAGGAGGCGAATAAATGGATTCAAAATTTATCAAATTGTGAAGACTTTGGTATCCAAAGAGAGACCTCAGCTCCTTATACTCTATAACTAAATGGAGTACCTGAAAGGAAGAACTGCACCTTGACCGAGATGGTCAATGTGATGCTGAAGACTTTGGTATCCAAAGAGAGACCTCAGCTCCTTATACTCCACAACTAAATGGAGTACCTGAAAGGAAGAGTTGCACCTTGACCGAGATGGTCAATGTGATGCTGAAGACTTTGGTATCCAAAGAGAGACCTCAACTCCTTATACTTTGCAATTAAATGGAGTACCTGAAAGGAAGAGTTGCACCTTGACCAAGTGGTTAATGTGATGCTGATAAGTTTTAGATCATGTTTAAGCTTATAGAGTGAAACCTTGTTGGTGGCTTGTCATATTCTGAATCACGTTCTCAAAATATATTGGATGTTACTCCATATCAAGTATGGAAAGGAAGGAAACTGAATTTAGGCTACTTCAAGACTCGTGGTTGCTTTGCTCAAGTAAGGTTTCCACGTGAGCACATCTCTAAGGTGGGATCAAGAGGAACCGGTTGGGTATTCATTGGATACTCAATGACGAGTAAGGAAAACAGATTTCTAAATCTTGAAACACTTTCCTCACACACAATAGTTGAGTCTGCAAATGTGTAATTCTTTGTGAACATATTTTTGTTCAACAAAAGCAAGGAAATAGTGGGGTGGATGGATGAACTTGTATCCAAGAAAAGAAGTAGGACTGATAGTACTGGGAATGTAGAACCTCAGAAAAGAATCATAAAATGAAACACAAGGACTTTGGTCTGAACTTCATTGTGTGCTTATCAAAAGGAGATCCTTTATTCTACTAAGAAGTCATGAAATCACATGATGTAATCTTTTGGCATGAAGTTGTAGATGGTGAGATGCACTCGATAATGTCCAACTAGACATGAACACTATTTGATCTTCCTCATAGATGCAAGCCAATAAGATGAAAATGGATTTTCAAAAGGAAATTTAAACCTGATGGTTCCATTGAAAATTACAAAGCCCGACTGGTTGCAAAGGGGTACAAAGAATTGAAAGACTTTGATACTTATGCCATTGTGGTGAGAATATATTTATCAGGCTGCTAATAGCTGAAGTTGCAATAAAAAATATGATCAAACATCAAATGGATGTAAAAATTGTCTTCCTCAATGGTCAATCAGAAGAAGAAATTTACATAAAACAGTTAAAAGGGATTCGCCGTGCCTGGATGCAAGAAGAAAGTATGCAAGTTGATCAGATCTCTACATGGACTGAAACAAGCACCAAAGCAGTGGCACGATAAATTTTGATAAACTATCATTGGCAATGGATTTCAATTAAATGATGGAGACATGTGCATCTACACAAAGACTAATAATGGAGAGTTATGTATAATCATCAGTTTATATGTCGATGATATGGTCATCTTCAAAATTGATATATCCTATGTTGAAGACACAAAAATGTTTCTTTCATCAAAGTTTGACATGAAAGACCTAGGAGTTGCCAAAGTTATATTGGGAAGCAAGATAATTAGAAATGACAATGATATTGTAATTTTACAATCTAGCTACATTAGAAGGTTCTTAGAAAATTCGACATGTTCGACTGTACATTGGCAACCACACCTGTGAATACGAACATCTCGTTGATGATGAATAAGTGTCACCATTTATTACAATGCAAGCACTCACAAATAGTTGGTTGCTTAATGTATGTCATGTATTGCACCACGCTGGATATTGCCTTCATAGTATGAATGCTAAGTAGATACATAAGTAATCTGGGAAGTGCCCATTAGAGTGTGCTTTATAAAGTTTTAAGATACTTAAAAGGTACTATGGAAGATATCCCATTGTAATTGAAGGACATAATGATGCTAATTGGATTTCAGATCTGAATGAGTCTAAATCGATGACTGCGTGGATTTTCACTTTAAGAGGAGCGATCTCCTGAAAATCTAAAAGACAAACTTGTCTGACCCATTTCTCTATGGAATTGAAATTTGTTGCCCTCTCTTTCGTATAACAAGAAGTATAATGGTTAAGGAATGTATTGGTAGACGTACCAATATAGACTAAGCCTGTACTGACAATAACCATCTACAGTGATAATCAAATTGCAATGCTAAAAACAGACAATGAAAAACTACAATAGGAAATCCAAGACTGTATGCCTGAAGTACAATCATGTAAGGGGTCTAATCACTGACAATATTGTGGCCCTATAGTATGTAAAGTCGAAAAACAATTTGTCAAACCCGTTATCAAAAGGCTAAGGTCAGGAGTTAACTTTCAGTACATTGAGGGGAATGACACTATTAAGCTTGTAAATTGTATTTGGTAAATACCCAACTTAACTATCTGAGGTTCAATGGGAAATCAACCTGGTTGTTATAGGTTCAATGGGCAAACTAACTATATGTAAACCACTTGTAAGCACAACTTTCAATTAATAAAATAGTTGTCATTTCCTAAGGTGATCTTATAAATGTGTTTTGTAGATGATATGTGTGTTGTTCTTATAGACGATATTACTTGTGGAACTTGTGCTTGTCTCCTGCAGATGATTTTTCTATGGGTGATAAAAGATGAAAAGTTGAGTTCTCTTAATGAGTTTTATAGACCCGGATTGGGTTGGAGCGTCTAATGCTTTTGATAGATACTCACCTTTCTGAGAGTGGAAGTTGGTCACCTCCTATGAGACCAAGGTTGTCTCTAGAGCACTCAGTAAACTAAGACTAAAGCACAGACCCTAAAAGTGCTAAGCTATGTGAATGAAAAATCTCTCTATGAGGACTGTGTGTGTGACAAGTTAGTTTGTCAATGAAATCAATTTAAGGTTTTTTTTATTGTGTCTTAAATGGATTTTAACTTGTTTACATTAGGGGAAGGTTCAAGGGTGACTCTTCTCTTATGTGCACCTCGCTTATTGTCCTTAAATACCATTTTCAAAATATTGTAAAATAAGTTAATGATTGTTATCTATTTAGTGGATATAATGGTTTTATTTACAAGGATAGAGTGCATCTATCTGCATAGATAGATGTGTGTATTCTAAAATAAAATAATAAAAAAACAGAATGAGGCAAGAAAAAGGTAATAACGTTAGCAAGAAAAATGTTTTGGGTTGATGTGTGGGGTGTGTGATAGCTGGGCACTGCCAACTGGCACAAACCCATTGTAGTAAGGTAGCATGCCTACCAAAGTCTGTTAGGTCACATCACCTGCAGTTCTAAGCGTTAGATCTACAGACTTGCAAAAGCAACTGAAAAGTTGGTGAACAACCCATCTAGAATCTACTGTGATGTGAGTGATGTGATGACACACAACCACTCCTCCCTCACATCTGTAAAAAATGACCATTTTTTACAAAATGATAGAGAGACGTTTTAAAATAGCTCAAGACCAAAATGGAGAAGACCACGGTGGGTTACTACCATTAAAATCATACATCTTCTCTCTCTCCCTCACCTTCTTAGCTTAATGATAGTGGTTTTACCACATAACTCTCTAGTTGATGGACTCCTCTTATAGATACTTCAATTGGATTGTGATTGAGTTCCAAGCTCAAGTCTTGTGTGATTCTTCTCCCATGTTTTAACCCATTGTTTATGGTTGAACAATGAACTCCTCACATAATACCCGACTTTAATGGATAAAAACATTTGAGAGATGTGTTCATCTCTGCTGATTCATACAAGACTGTAGAGAGACAGGAATTATCTCTGAGCTGAATTGCATCCCAGAATTAGCTTGGTCATGTTCACTTGCACTGTTACAAGATGCATCAACTACATTCAAGAAGCACGATAATAGCACCTTCCAGCTTTCAGGAGAGCTGGTTACACCTACATGGAGAACACTTGCTGCTGAAAAACTTCAAGTTGTTGCGAATAAAAACTTTCCTAAGTGTGTTGATCTTATGTTTCACACTTGTGATTTCGCAAGTAAATTTCTAAGAATTTATCCACGGATGAATAGTGGCATTATCCACAAACGAACTCATTTTGATTCCAATGGGTAAATTTTGGAAGTCAACGAATGAATTGTCAAAATGACTTATATAAGTCCACTTGACAATAAATGACATAATAAGATATATATCCATGCATAAAATAAATTATTCCACTTGATATTATGTTGTTCACTTTCACGGATGAATAGTATCCACACAAAACCAAGTTTTGTTTTATGGTTTTTCCATACCACTAATATATTATTGTTTTCTTCTAACCCAGAAAACAACACTACCCTTGCAAAAATATCACACCTTAATCTGGGTGTTTATTTTTCTCCTCTCCTTGGAACGAAAACATTGGAGTAAAGGTAAACCCACCTTCAACACCACCCAAAGAAGATAATATATACACACCTCTCCTAGTGAGACATCGTTATAGAGGCATGCAAATGTAAAGGGAAGAACCATCCCACATAAATATAACCCCTTGATAGTGAATGTTTGTGTGTTTTTGTCGTGGTTGTCCAATTTCCACGAGCGCAGATGGAATACAATTCGTTACATTCGAATTTGTGACTCCCGAGCTTGCCCGCGGTAAAGCAAAAGATTACATGTGATGACGCTAAGGAACATCCCTATTGATTTCCCTAGCTAGTCCTTACGGAAATTTTATCTCTTGATAGTGTATGCTTGTATGCTTCTAGACAATGACAGCATTCCAATTCTCGAATCACAACAATTCATTGATAGTGCATGCTGGCAGGTGTCTCAATGGAATACACACCACTTGACATACCATTCAATTGTTTGGTCACCCCACCTCAATTAACTACTCAAACTTCCCTATTTGCACCCCCATGCCATTGGTTGCCTCCTCTCTCTCTTTATTTTGCCTTTAATCTGCAGCTACCTGTAAGACTTATTAGATCGCCCAAAGACATCTAATTGTCCATTGGATATGTCTGTCCAATAAATTAGCTTCAAAAAGTCCTATTATAACCACTCAAGAAAACTTTAAAGATCAGACCTCTTAAAGTTGAAAGGATTTTCCCCACCTTCAGTAAAGTGTAAAAGAAACTGCAATAGAATACATTCTTCTCAGAAAAAGACAATAAGGACTGATATTTTTTTTTAAAAATCACAAACCAGTAAGTTCCTCTGAGAAATTTTTATTTCAGCACCCCAAATGACTCCTGATTTTATAAGGACTGGTATTATTTAAAAAAGAGTGCATTTTTTTGTTTTTTTTTTTTTATTTTTTATTTGGCAGCAGATTAAAAAAAAGGGCGGCCCAGTGCACGAGGCTCCCGCTAACGCAGGGTCTGGGGAGGGCAAGATGTATGCAGTCTTACCCCCATTTCTGGAGAGGATGTTTCCATGACTCGAACCCGCGAAGAAGAAAACCTCTCTCCAAATTAAAAAGAAAAAGAAAACCTCTAACAAGTTGTAAGGAGTCTAGCCCCAAAAATAGTTTTTAGGCAGGATTGGAATCCTCAGTCCAGAACTGCTATGACTGCATCCACAACCTCTTGGGTGGTGCTGTGTCCTCCAAGATCTTTTGTCCGGTACTTTCCTTCAAAGATCACCCGTTTTACGGCAGTCTCCAATCGATCAGCAAATGAGGGAAACTGGAGATGCCTCAGCATCATGGCAGAAGAGAGAAGCAGAGCCACTGGGTTAGCCTTCTTCTGCTCCACCAACTTCTCATTCCCCACATTACCCGCTGAAGCACCTTGCTCAAAAACAGCATGATCAGCTCCGACATTGCCTGCAAAAATGAAATCCAAGGGTACATCATTTATGATGACAGGAGAGTACAAAAAGCCAGGTGAGAGAATATCAGATACAGACAGACATATACTGCACATGAACACATCAAGTTTTTGACAGACATGACTTTGGACTTCTCAACATTTTAACACCCACAATACCCATTTAGTTTTTGCAGTAATTTTCCTGAGCATGTGATAATGAACATAGCAACAAAACCAAATTATCAGTCCCTTGGTATTTAAAAAAAAAATCCAAGAGCTTGGCAAAGTCAATTGAGTCCACTTGCTTGATTAAGATCTGTAGGATAAGTTTCTTGAGAAGTCCTTTACTTTTAAGGAGTAACAAAAACAATAAAATAATGTGAATTCAATGTTCTTAAAACTCAAGACTCTTGCAATTACCTACTGATGATAGCGTTTAACAATCACAGCTTGGAAATAGATAAAGAAAAAAGGGAAAAAAAAGGAACTTGGCTAAGGTCAAAGTTTTAATGGCCTACCTCCAGGCATGACACCAGTGCCTCCAGCTATTCCTGCTGCTGTATTGGCCACCAGGTTTCCATAAAGATTAGGTGTTACCTGCAAGAAATAATGAATCTGCATAAGCTGCATATAAAAAGGTCACAATGTATATGATTTTTTTTTTTTTTTTTTTTTTTTTTTTTGGGGGGGGTGGTGATAACAGTATGCAAGTTACAACCAACAAGATAGAAAAATACTTAAAAAAAAGAAGGCGCCAATTTACATAAGTTATCCAATTTACATCATCTCTTTGCATGTGGCCTACAAAAAATCTCTACTATCAACAAGTCTGGCTATATAACCAATCACAATGGCCAATGTCCATTGGCCCTTCAAGTTCAACCACTAGGTGCCTAGAAGTTGCCTTCCATTACATTATCATTAAAGAATGGCCAATGTACTTGCCTTCATATATCTCAACTTGATATCAAAGCTAAGGAGAAGCCTCAAGGACCTTTAGAGAAGCAAATCGATGCAGGAGAGTTGCTAACATCAGTAGGCTGTATGGAAAGCCTCAAGGCCTATGAAGGAAAAACCTACCAGTTGATATTGTATGAATTAAGGAGTATTCTCATTATTTTTCTCGAGAATTTATAGGAGATCAGTAGAGGATTTTTTTTAGAATTTCTCGAACAGAAAAATCAAAATCTGAGAAAAGAGTGGTGCAATTTTTGCAGACTTTTTTCGTGTGATTGGTTGTTAGGTCTTGATCCCTCTCAACTGTAGGAGTCTCCCAAAACTGATTTGGCAGGGATCATGTCCATCTCGAAGAGTCTGCATTACTTTTTCTTCAATATGAATATCATCCCCCCTTTTTTCT
>JAOXJP010000016.1:6178627-6190660 GCA_025762735.1 Platanus orientalis
AATATAAATACTATAAAATTAATTAAATAATGTTAAAATATAGTTTTTTGTAAAATAAAAATTGTTTGAAAATAGTTTATTAATTTTAGTTTAATCTATTTAGGCATTGATTGTATACAAATTTAATTTAATGTTTAGAAAAATTATTTTATTTGTAAAATATGTCATGTTTTGTTTAACATAGTATGACATGTGACAGACTTCGTACCCATTGCATCTGCAAGACAGTGTCCGATCATAGAGAGGTCCGGTCCGGCTTGAGACTCCTATGTGGTATCGACTAGCGGGTTGCATGCAGAGCCTACTGCCAAGGAGTATGTTAGAGAGACACTAGAACCTACGACCGAGGAGTATGTTAGAGAGGTGTCAGAGCCTGTTGCTGAGACATTTGAGGATGTTGGAGAGGCGTGTGAGGATGCTATACTCCCCGGAGCGACTACGGACCCGACACTCCTCACTAGCTATGCCACACATGTGGCTGCATCTATATGGTGGTATCAGGTATTGTTTTTATGATTTAAAAATTTTACTTATAAATACCAGGTATACTAATAGTATTTATTTCAATTGTAGGAGCGCGGCTTGCTGAAATGTATTAGCCTCAGGTCGAAACTAGTGGAGTGGGAGTTCGACCCTCTAGGTGTGCAGAATGGGATATGGCAGGGCTATATTTAGTGCTACTGCATATACCCATTGGTTGACAATTTCTATCGGGCAGTGAGCCATGTTGTTATATCTACATTCGTCAAGAGATGGTATCCCGAGATGAACACTTTCCATTTGCCATTCGGGGAGATGATTATCACACTTAATGATGTGAGCGCAATACTTTTTATTCCCGTGGTTGGGAACAATGTCTCCTCCAACTTACCGAGGCGTGATGTACATAAATTGGTAGCCCGTACACTTGGAGTGACAGAGGCGGAAGCAACACAAGAGGTTCAGGGGAGGTCCCTCAGGCTGGAGTGGCTGCGGAGAAGATTTCAGGGGAGGTTAGCTGATGTCTGTGGCGATGAGGTGATTAGATGATCCGCTAGGGCATATTTGCTTTATTTAATCGGGTGCACATTGTTTGCAGATAAAATAGTGACTTGGGTGCAGGTCGGTTATCTCCAATGTCTAGCACATTTATGTCGGCATTTAGGGGTTGCTAGTAGGTAGGATGCATGACAGATCGTTGGCTACCTTACACTGATGGAGGGGTGGATATACGAGTACTTTTCCCTCTTTGTTCCGCATCGGAACAGACATTTTCATCCCATTCAGCCATGCATCCACCATTATTTGCCACATAGGGAGATAGGTTGTCTTAAGGACAACGGGATGGCGCTCCGGGAGTCTATTAATGCGTTAGGCCCCCACCAGATATTATGTTTATTTTTATAGTGTAGTATTGTTCAGTACTATCATCATTTTTCCATAATTATCTTTTATATGTTTGACGTATATTTCAACTTGTGCAGGTCACATGGACACCGTACGACGATGATAAGCAGTTTCACCCATTTCATGAGGTTGCGTTCTACCAATGCATGCTTAAATGCCTTGACGTTGTGAAGCCCTACCATCCAATGCAGGTGTTGAGATAGTTTGGGTGACGGTAGATTATTCCATCTACCCCACTAGGCTCGGGAGCGCTAGTACTTAGTGCCAGTGCAATGTCCTACCATTTCACTCATATTTTTTACCAGGAGGTGTGTGCAGTGTGGCAGAGCCACGTATTCTCGGATGAGTATCGGTCCTTGCCATCACTTTATCCTGATGATTGTGTGCTCGACTATATAGACTAGTATGCATGCATATCACATCGATACGTATAATATCCAGACGACAGATCACATGGAACATCACAGGCAGATTCAGAGTTAGCAGACCAGGTATATCATTTCAATACTCTTATTTCTCATTTTAGTTAGTTTTTGTTATTGCAACTTATATCTATTTGTACTTATTTCAGCGTATTGAGTGGACATTGGATGTACTGAAACCGATTATCCAGCGTTTCAACATTGGGTTTAATTATTTGTTGGGTGTGGTTATGAGAGTATGGGATATCCTGACCTGTCGTGATAACGACTTCGTTGAGACGACAACATCTATGCGAGAGTACAGATGACAGAGGAGGCGAACCACAGAGACGAAGATCATAGAGACATAAACTTAGTTTTTTTTATGAGTTGTATATGTACTTTATAGGGGATGAGACTCGTAATACATTATACTATTTTGTATAGGGATGACCCTATATATATAAATCACAGTTTTTGTTTCTTTGCATTCCTTCTTTACTTGTTCTTATGATTACATTTTTATACTTTAAAATCACCACTAAAATATCACAATCGCTTAATGACAAAAAAAAAAGACTATGTGTGGAGATGAGGCCCCTAAAAAATAAAAGATCGCAACTGAAATAATATTAAGATTAATTACCAAAGAAATGGGTTGATACAAAAGGTTTTAATAACTATCGATTATATATACAAGTCGTCAATATAAAATTACATAATTAATGTATTGTGCAGGATACATCTAAACTATGTTCCGTCTCAGTCAGTCGTTAGTCAAATTTAACTTTTCTTATGTCGCTACATCGCTAACCATACATTGAAATTCTTCAATTCATGATTCGTACGAATGTAGTGCCCATCCCAACACATTATCAATTTGGTATCTATGCTAATGTGTCGCAATAGGTGGGATAGGATAACCCAGCAAGAGGAAAACTTGTAGACATAACAATGAGTGAAGTTAAATGCAAAACATGATTGTCTGTAATAACACATTGCAACTTATATTTACCTGTACGAAGTGGTTGTTGTTCACGAAGCCAATAGCAAGTTCCTTCTGGGTAGCAGCGGGTATAGGTTAGATCGGAGTGGCAAGAACGTTAGACACTATCGTACACTCAATAAGTACAGAACAACATGATAACAGGAGACTATCAGGTAGCCACATTCTAGCATGATCATCCAATACTCGTATGGCGTACCTTCCATGAAGTTTGCAATAGAATATTTAATCTCATTTAGTGCTACAAACCTACCAAAAATTGGCTCATAATACTGTGTGTGACTATCTAGTTCATGTAACAAGTCATTCTGGACTTGTGACCAACCATCCTCTTCCAAGCCCAACAAGGTAGCAATCACCCGGAACCCACAATTTCCATCGACTTGTACGTCTACAATATGTTGAATAAATGGACGTTTGCCATATGGAAAGTGCCCGATGTAAGCATCATATAATGAGAATCGAACTGATGTTTGATGAACGACTTGTGACAAAAGGGATAATGCATCAATATTAACAATATAACAAATCAACTTCACTTACACAGTAACAAACCTATTAATTACCTTCTCTTTCGTTCTCCTCTATTGGGTTGGTTTCACCGACTATAGAGGGTTGACATCTATTGGACCTGTGATAGACATGGAGTAGCTATCCTGCATCGATGGTACTCTCTTAAATGCGGATGATTCACGTCAGGTAAATTTATCCATCTTTCCAAGTGGCCTACCTCGCATTGTCTATTTGATCTCTGGTTCCTCTATATGTGTATTCCTCGGATTTATAAACTCCCTTAATTTTCTAAGCAGTTGGGCTTTGCCTAACTTGCCAGCTTGTGTGTATGCATGCTTTAACAACTTAAATTCCTCGAAATGAATATCTTCCTTGTTTACATGGTTCTGTTTCGAGGTGGGTTGCATGTCAAGCTTGTGTCAATGAGTATGCAAATAATGAAGTGGGATCGGACGCTTCTGTCTAGTATAGTCAGCAATTTTATGAGCGCATGGCTGGCTGTTGGTGTATCTAAGCTGACATCCACATCAATGGGCTCAATCCCAACAAAACCAGTCCGCTTTGTCTTGTCAAGTATTTTCTTAAGTGCAGTGATGGAGACGTTCCCACGAAGCTCCTTAAACATAGACGACCTGAAACTGTGTTGGACGAACATCTTCAATTTCTCAAATGATGCCTTGATTGATATATGCTATAATAGGAGCATGTTGTGTATGTTCGACTAAGAGGACTCGAAATTTCCTTGACTAGATCCCAACTGCTTTTTTAATCTGGCATGGATACTCTCAACCCTATATGAAGCATAAGGAACAGTTAGTTAGATATCAACCAATGAGTAACAATTGTAAGTAGAAGAAAAAACAAAAAACAACCTTACCTATTCATCATTATGGCCCCCAGATGCATAACTCGTTCTGTCTAGGCTGCAACAAACCTATCCATGTAGGTATCTAACCAACTCCGCACGTAGTCAAGTGCGTTTGGATAAGGACTGAACTGCTTCTCCAATAGTGCTAAGTGCTTGTCATAATCCTCTTCTGTTGGTGATAGAACCACTAGATTCCAATAGGTCATGAAGAAATCTTATGCCTCCTTTATTGAAAATAACTTCTTATACTTCACAAACACATTCTTATTGATGTGTCACCTACACAACAGATGTGTGGCACTGGAAAACACTTGTGAGATAGCATTCATTAGGGTTAAGTCTCTATCTGTTACAATGATGTGGGGTAAAACACTATCATCCATAATACCACGCAAGACATCCAAGATTCATTTGAAGTTGTTCTCCTTCTTATGTTGTAGAAACACAAATGCCACGGAGAATGTCATGTAAGTAGATGTCATCCAAATGATTTCCAAGAGGGGTATACGATATTTGCTGGTTTTATATGTATAATCCATGAGCAACACATGTAGGAATGCATGTAATAAATCCAAGCTAGTTGGGTGTGCCCAAAATAAGTCGGTGACAGCCTCACTATCTTCACTCATACGGTGCCCCTCAATGTACTGATGCTCAACCAACAGTGTCAATAATTGCTGCATCTAGGATCTCCCACCATTTTCTTCCAACTTATATTTGTGTCGTGCATTGTAGACTGCCTTCATTGTAGTTGTATTGAAGGGATATTTTTTCTTAATAGTGACCAAAATGTCTTTTGATCGTACGTTACTCTTGGACATGTCATTTAATAACGAGTACTCCTCTTCGGATAATCTACTAATATAAGAGTGACCCTCTAGATAATCTGCAGCCCGGTGGTTATGCACGTCGCATACAACTTCTAACATCTAGTCATCATCGCTAGGCAACTTCCTATATTTCAATTGGAATGGACATTCACATTTTATTTTGTACCTGTCTCCCTAACATTGGCACCCACACCGACATTTTTAGACCCCTTGTCTTCTCTATACCGTCCACTCCTCTCACATCTAAGGGTGAGATTGGCTTTTCTTATAACATCTAAGTTCAAAATGGAAATCACAAAACCATTCTTCTTTGCAACATTTGTTGCCCACTTAATTTAGTTCTCCCGATTAGTGAATATCTGCAAAAGAGAGAAAGAACACAATGGTTAATTGATCCACTTACTATAGATTGATTTTTAGTTTATATTAAGGACTGATTTTTACTTCATATGTAATCAACTCATAATTGTAATCCACGACTATTTGATCGCAAGTCTGGCTACATTGAGTGAGCTGTAATCACAAGATTTATATTTGTATATTAATTGACAAAACAAATATCTTTAAAAATATTCACTGATTTTTTAAAAAATTTTTTTTTTGTTATATTCGGACCTAGTTACCCGAGCATATCAGGGTTCACTCGGCCAGACCAATTGAGCACCCTATGTGGTGCTCGACTAGACTAATTGAGCAGACAAAAGAATGCTCAGTTGGCCGAGCACCACATAGGGTGCTCGGTTGGGCTGGCCGAGTGGACCCTGTTATACTCGGCTAGGCTCACTAAGCACAACATAGGTTGTTCAGCTTGGTCTTTCCAAACACAGCACGCAAACTCAAAAAAAAAAAAAAAAAAAGATTTTACGTAACTCTGTGCTTCGTTCTCACTCCGATTCACTTCTATTGTACCCCATCACTTCACTTCTCTCTTGTAAATGCCTAACTTTCAAAATAAGGTGTTGGGAGGAAGGATTTGGGAAAAAACCTAAGAGTGAGGTGTGTTGGGAGAGAAAGAAATGGAGGGAAGGGAATACTTAACATTGGTTTTGGAGGGAAAGAGTGAGGTGGACTTAGAAATCTGTTTTTTTTTTTTTCAAAAGGTTAATATAGACTTTGTACAATGGGGTATTTTGGAAAAGGAAAATATGGGTTTTAAGTGAGGTGGACTTAGTAAAAACTATGGTGGAAATACAACATCCCTTGATCCAATGTTCCTGAATCCCGCGTGGGCTTGTTTTACATTACCATCATAGAGAATGAACTGAACAAGAAAAAACTGGGAAATCTTCAAACCCAATCTTACAATTTCACAACATATAACCAAGAACAGTATAGATTACCCACTGAGCCTCGGTATCCATTAAGTGTTCTCCACTAATTAAACACCTCAGCTCGAGTTGATTGGTTGAACCATAGTTAACTAGAGCGGGAGCAGTGACTAGTTATTGTGAGATCTGGATAGAAGAATTAGATCTCATTTGATCTTCATAAGGTGGTGAAGGGACATTCATGAGACAAACTCTGTAGCTCCAAAATGCAATGGCACTAAACTGCATACATCCTCTTATATTCGTTATTTAGCAGTTCAGACTCCGAAATCATAGACACACAGAATGAGCGGGACTGGTTCTCTGAGGCTCTCCTTATACTCTTGTTTGATTCTTCAATCCTATGCAAGACAACACAGTAGCACATGGAGCCAAGGGTAGTAAGCATTATCATGCCGCCGATCACTGTGGCATACAAAGCAAGCCACCGGGCATGCCGGCCCACCACTAAGTATGTGAGAGAAATGAAGGCCACTGATATGAACAAGCAAGCCAGCCACATTAGCTTGTTGATCACAAACATGAGTTGCTTCTTCGCCTTCTGCTCAATCACAACTACAGATGTCTGGACCACGACAACAGCCAAGGAGATGAAGAGGGCCACAGAGTCGAACACAAAGAAGATGATGAAGGCTGCATTGTTTGCAATATGTGCTTGCCCAAGAGAGAGACCATCCACCTTGGTCTCAACGTACTGTCCAGGTACAGTGAAGATGGCAGCGAAAGCTACAGTGGCAATTAAGACTGCAACAACGGTAGCGGAGTTTATTGCATTATTAAGGCCACTGAGGTGGAGCTTCTTTAGCCTCTTTGCAATCTTCTGCACCCCCACACCGGTCTGACGTGTCTGTTGGAGTTGGGACTGCACATCATGTTTAATGTCACTAACTGTCTGCTTCAGTTGCTTTGCCGCACTCGGAGGGTTAGGATGGTTCTTTGCGCTAGCGGCCCCTGCTTCCCTTAAAACTGAGGAAATCTCTGCATTTTCGCATTTCTCCACAATATCAAGTGGGCTTTCTCCAGTCTTGTTAATGGCATTGACATTGATACTCTCAACTGATAGCAGACAGCGTATCATCTGCAATGACAAAAGAGAAATTCAGTAAAGTTAATGGAATCGCAGAGCTGTCGCAAAATCTAAGGAAATGCCACAGCTCTATTTTGAAGAACTTGGGCTTCACTGATAAGTTCCACTTTAGTCAAGATTATAATTCCAGAAAGCAATTAATTCACTTATTTCATTCCGAAATCTCAAGTCCCTTCTCCAGCTCTGTTACAAGAGTTCTCCTCCTCAATTGCTAACAATTTCTACCATGACTTCATCAGATCCATCTCTACCATCATCAACATTGTGTGACAAAAGAAGCTGGGTTTTGTTTGAGAGACATTACGATTTTAAGTTTGCTTAGAATGCCTGCTTCAATAGTTGGAAGGCTGACAGTGATAAAAGATACTGATTATCCATGGTCTCAATTTTGTAAAATAAGATGTTAAAGACTTCTTGACATTAGATTTTGATAAAAGGTTCTACTATACAGAGTTCTTCAGTTAGAATGCTTATTTTGTTGGTTGACTTTCGAGATTTACCGATTGCCTCTAACCCAGTCAAATTGATTTCTCTTTTTAGAAAATAATCGTTTTCAAACATTGAGAATTTGAAAGAGGTCATACTTGATTTAAGAACCCTTTGTTCAATTTTTTTTTTTAAATCACTATTCATTAAAAGAGAAAAGAAACATTTACCGGGAAGGTGATCTAGAAGGATACAAGAACAAAGAAACAGTGGAACCATTGGTTCATATTAAAGGCTTGAGGTCATGAGTTTTGAGTTTTACCAAGATTTCACCATGTGTTCAACATGAATTGAACACTTGTCTCTAATCCAGTCAAATTAATTTGTCTTTTTGACCATATTTGAACCTTGAGAAATTTGAAAAACTCCAGATTCGACAACACAACCACTCATTGAGTTTCCAAGCTTTAGGTTCAACAAAGTACTCACCAGTTGTAGATAAAGTCAACCAAATAGATAATAAATCAAAATTACACTCATTCCTTCTTTTTTATTTTATTTTATTTTCTTTCAGTTTTCTGTTTACAATTGTGTAGAACTAGATATAAATGTGGTATCAATTCCCAGCCAATTGGGATCTCTAAGCTGATAACAAAAGTTGAACATTGATATTCAATTATCTTAATAGAAGCAACCTAATTAGTTTGCATTCTTGATGGACAAAATCTGTCTCTTGTACTATAACCTGTATTCTGCATTCCAACAGGTTATATATTCAAATGAATCATCAACAAAGTGACAACATTGATAAGACATAACCCAGATTTCGGAGTAATTAGACAATTCTGACATATGTTTGAAGCTTCTTCCTGATAACCCATGCAAGGTTTAAATCCCTCATCTTCAGGTTAGATGGTCTGGATTGGTATGATTTCTCGCAACATGGCCCATCCAAAGAGATGATCTATTACTTGACCATGTATGGATGACTGGCTGTATCACAGGCCATGTGTAAGGTATAGGGTGCAGTGGATTGTTCTTCACATCACAAAGACCTCAAAAAGTCTAGCAACATCAAAAATTCAAAAAGGGATTAAATAATCAGAAATAAGATATATACATAGGTCCCACCTGAATGCGGCCTTTCCTTGTTGCAATATGCAATGCTGTGTTCCCCTTGTTATCTTCCAAACTGATGACTGAGGGATCAGGTTTAAGTAATTCGAGCACAATCTCTACATTGTTCCCCTTCACTGCCATGTGCAATGCAGTTTGGCCTTTCTTATCGGTCCTAAAACCAATACTTGGATCCTTGCTTAATAGGGACTTCACCACCTCCAAATGTCCCATCCTTGCTGTGGAGTGCAGGACAGTCTTACCATTGTTGCGGGCTATCTTAGCAAGGTTTGAGTCAGTCTCCAGAAGAAGATTGACAACATCAATGTGCCCTTGAGAGGCAGCAGTGTGTAATGCCGTAGAATTGGATGAATCCGTGGTCATGGCCAAGTGGGGGAAAGCATTTAGAAGCTCCTTCAACACCTCTGAGAAACCATAACAAACATAATATAAATAAAGATCCACTCTAACAAACCGAGGGTTCACTTATTTTATCCATCCTGTTGCATAAAGAGTGAAATACCTTGGTACCTATAGGGTATATCTAACATCTAGAACAAATTATTATTTTTTCCATTTCTCAAACTCAATAAATAAATCCCTACCAAAAAAAAAAAAAAAAAAAGAACTCAATAAAAAATAATATATAATAAATCAGAAATTTGATCTTAACCATATTACTAGTTCAAGTAGAAATTTCCAGTCTGTACTACAAAGTTGCAGTTTGATCCTACGGAATAAAGCCAGGTACAAAAGAAACAAATAAAATTACTATGCACAAGAAATGGATGATGAGATAGACTTTTTGTTTTTTGTTTTTACCAACGTGACCCTGCTTGGCTGCAACATGGAATGTATCATATCCGTTCTTAGCTGGAAGAGATGCAGTTTGAAGGTCTGAGTGCTTCAACAGTTCACTAACAACAAGGTGGTGCCCATTCTCGGCTGCAGCATAGAGAACCGTCTCCCCATCCAGGTTTTGCTTTGACAGTAAATCCTTTAAGCTGCTACCGTCACAGTCCTCAAGAATCTCTTTAACCCTGGTCAGGTTTCCTGTACGAGCGGCCAAATGAAACGCGGTGTCACCCTTTTTTCCAGGAGATTCTTTCTTCTTCCTCTTCTCACGAAAGCTATGTTGCTTCTCCAATGCAATGCGAAAGCTCTTCTGTTTCTCCATCACCCCACGAAAGCTTAAGTGTTTCTCCATCGCCACCCGAAAGCTCTTCTGTTTCTCCATCACTTCACGGAAGCTTTTCCGTTTCTCCATCACCAACCGCATTCCATCACTTTACCTTTTCTACTAAGAAGCTCCATTTGATTGATTGATTCCCCAATCAAATCCTGCTTTCTGCTGCTGATGACCAAGATAAGAATCCAGAGAGCGACCCCAAAATTTTTTATTCCAAAACCCAGAATAATTTTGTTTTATCACCTAAAACTAAATCACTACATCCTCATATCAAAACCATTATTTTTATAGTTCATCCTCTTCTCAACAAACCCCAATTTACAAATTCAGACTAGAAAATTTTATTTCTAAGAAACCCAATTTTCGTCTAAGATTAGACTACAAAATCCATCTTTCAAACCATTTCAAGAAGCAACCACCAACTGATAGAGGTAAAATACAACTAAAAACCTCCTCATTTACTATACTATGGTTGAATCTCTAAACCCAGAAATGAAATGAATACTCCATACTTGTTGAGTTTGATCTAAACAAAACAAACCCCTTTCTCTCTCTTAGATCCTAATTTAACTAACACTCAGACCTCAAGAACTCTCTCTCACCATCTCAGTGAATCTCCTGGTAACGACCCGTCAGGGATTCTCTAATTGGAAAAACTCAGAAATTGATCCCACAAACAAAAAAAAAAAAAAAAAACAGAAAACTCCGCTAATACCTCACCAGATTGGAGCCCAAAACCTATATTTTTGTGACACCCAGAAGCTCCGATTGAAAGAACCGTAACAAATAAACCAAACCTATCTCGATTTTCCATGGAGAAGCTAAATCCATTCCTTTCAAAGCTCAGAAACCCATAAAAAATATATATATATATATATCAGTGAAGCCACCCACCTATCCCATTTTCTTTACAAGATTCTCTCATCTTCCGAATAACTCAAACAAAATTTGTTTTTTCTCTATTTTTCTTCTGTACTTTTCCCCTTTTTAATTGCTTTTCCTTTTTAAAATTTTAGGCAACGTGAAAGCAGCTCTGAGGCGGCCATTGCTGTCGTTTGTTCCTCTTCTCCATTTGTTTTTATAAGGAAGATTCTATTTACCCCATACAAATTTCTATACCCACCTCACTTGAGTTTTGTTTGTTTTGGTTTTTTCTTTTATACCCCTTTTCCAAACCCCTCTCTTGCCTAAAATACCCCTCCCCTCCCCTCCCCTCCCTCTCTCTCAAACTCCACCCCTCTCTCTCTCCGACGTTGGTGGCATCCCAGAGGTAAGGGTTTTTTTTTTTTTTAATCATTTTTTCACGTGTTTGGATTGTTGTTGCCAAGCAAGACAACGCATGCTCGAATAGCCCAGCCGATCAATGCCTTGCTGTCCAAGTGGGGCGGGCCTTGCTTGGCTAGGTTATTCGAGCAGGGGTTACCTTGCTCGACAATGCCAATCTAAATAGAAAAAAAAGAAAAAGAATTGGAGAGGGAGGGAGAGAGAGAGGAAGAGGAGGGGGTGCGGGAGAAAAAAGAAAAGAAGAAGAAGAGGGGAGAGGGAGGGAGGGAGGGAGAGAGAGGATGGAGGGGGTGTGGGAAAGAGGAAGAGAGAAAAAGAGAGAGGGGGGAGTGTGGGAGAGGGAGGGAGAGAGATGGAATTCTACTATTTATCCTAAAGGGGGGTTGAATAGGATATTTAAAATTCTTTTCAATTATCCCAATTTCAATTGTTTATTTTAATTAATTAAAATGTTCTTAAAGATTGATTGCAATTGAGATGTACATATGTATATAAATGTGTTCAAATGTATTACATGTGAGATTGTGTCAATATGTGTAATGATAGACAATATGAATGACAAGTTAAAGACAACACACAATCAATCACAATATAGGCAA
>JAOXJP010000016.1:6190760-6202219 GCA_025762735.1 Platanus orientalis
AATACAAGTTGAAGGTGCTAGAAGGACTAGAGGAAGGCCAAAATTGACTTGGGTGGAGGTAGTAAAGAGGGACATGGAAGCTTGTAATTTAACAACAGATAAGGCCCTAAACAGAGCGGAATGGCAGAACAGGATTCGTGTAGCCGATCCCAAATAGTTGTGATAAGGCTGTTTGTTGTTGTTGTTGTCTCAGTTTTCCAGATTTCATCCTTGGGTAGTCGTTTGATTCTTGGAGGTTGTTTTATACTATTCAACATTTAGTTCCGCATCACTACTCATCTTCGTCTTTACTGTCTATTGACTACATTCCCTCTTGCAATCTGGTTCACTAGTCTCTACAGTTAGATGTACCTTGAAATCAAGATCTCACCTTCCATGTTTGGCTCCAAAATAATTTTTTCCAAAATTTTCCGTGCAACCCTAGATCTTTTCATCTCTTTCTTCATTGCCCATTCCCTGTGGACTGTTTGGCTGATCCACAATGAACTTACCTCCAATAATTCACCTCTGGACCCATTTCCCTGCCACATCACTACTGTTTCTTAACCAACAAGTTCTTCGCAGCTCAGATGTCTGCTCCTTCCAAAGCTCTGGAAACACGATCATGTGAGATGGTGGTTGTAACCTGTTCTTGAGTTGAATTTTGATGGTGTTTCCCGTGGGCAGTCTGGTATTGCTGTTTGTAGCCAAATCATTCATGATGACAATGGCTGTTTACTTGCTGGATTCTGTTACTTTCTGCAACGACACTTCTTGGTTGATTGCAGAGGCAATGGCAATGTATGCTGCTCGTCATCATACTGGTTTATCAAAGATCTGGCTGAGAGCCATTCACAATATGCTATTTCATATCTAAAGCTCACATCTCATGGAAAATAGCACATATTGTTTAAGCAAAAGCAAGGCAAATTCTGCCCGCGAAAGATTCAAGAAAGGCTGGTAAGTGTGTAACTACACAAGAATTAAGAGACAATTAGCATCCATCAACGCATCTAGGGAAGGTTCAAACTTCAAATTCATGACCTCTTGTGGAAGATATTTCTTTGTGCGTACACAAGAAGAAAAGGAATGGAAATCCAAATGTTTTTGCTAAAAATGGTTGCAGTAATATTTCTTTTTTATTCAGAACAGAATTTCACTATTTTTTTATACCCATGGTACCATTGTATCTCTCTTGGAATCTTTCATAACTTCAAAAGATGAGTACATGATATTGGCATCATATTTTGCCTGAGGCAGGTGGATGTGGGAGACTTTCTCCGTTTCAAATCATGTGTGTTGTACACAGAACTTGAGAACCTAGAGCAGCCACTCATCAACATAGAAGTTGTTGCTCATGTAACTAGGCCAGAACTCAGGTCCAGTGAGGTAAGCTCCTGGAAAACTCAAGCATTAGTAAGAACAGTTGGCTAGTGTACTTTCTGCCTATTCATACACTGATCATCCCAATTTTGGAATCTTAAGAGGATCCCAATTAGAGTTATATGAAATTAAGATTCTCCATAATATGGCTTACATTTTGTTATGTTTGCTCTTTTGAGCAGGTATCAAACACTTTCTACTTCACATTCACTGTTGGCCCAGAGGCTATGAAAAAAGGATTGAGGATTCGGAATGTTGTTCCTGCTACAGAAGAGGAAGCACGGCGGGTACTGGAACGCATGGACGCTGAGAACTCGCAATTTCTAAGTCTTAAATGAGAAGATGAGAAATAATTAGAGATTATGGTTCTTTTTGGGGAGGCCAAAAACTCTTGGATCCATGTTGAAACAATCCTGAAGGAGATCTTAAACAAGTCTTTCATTTCACAATTTGAAATAGGGTACGCCTTCTAGGTTTAACTAAGCATGCATGTATGTATTGTATTGTTTAGAGACTATCTCACAAATTGATTAGATCCAATCATCCAATTATGTTGATTTTCAGCCTTTCCTCTCTCGTAAGCAGTCAATGTGGTATTTGTTAAATCTGACATAATATTTTGTACCTGGAAGAATTATTCTACAAACCTACAGAGAATATTTCTCACATTCAGAAGCAAATCTAGTTACGGAACTATCTGCATCCCTATTACCATACCAAAAGGCATATTTCTCACATTCAATTTCCACAGATTTAATATTTGATCCAACCAATTCACCAATACCACCACCTTATTCTTCCAAAAGAAATCTCCTCCTGTATATTATATAAATATAAAGATGAAATAATTCCAAAATCTTTTACATTGACTATTTATAAGTACAAAAGCGAGACTGGTTTAATATCCGACAGGCCCCTCACCCAAAAGCTCCCATCCACCAAGAACATCTGATAGAATGAATCACCAAGGCAATTGTTGACAGGAAAGAACAAGAGTCATACTAAATATCGAATACTATCATGATGGAGAACTCTCATCATCGGAGGAACTGTACTGCGGCCGTGCATGAAATCTAGGAAAAACTGGTGGAAGCGTCGGATTTACCGGCACAGGAAATTGACGGGCCGAACTCACTACTGTTCGCTCATTGATCTTCCCAACTTCCTTGCAGACCCGATCTAGAATGGATAGAAAGTCCCTCACTACCATGAAAATCCTGAACGGATGAGCTTCTTCCCTGGTTGAATTCCCATGGAAGTACTCAGTTATCTCCTTCACTAATGAGAGAGCAACACTCTCTTGGGCCTGAATTCGTATAATCTCCTCCTCAGCCTTCTTCAAGAACCCATTCATTGAATCAGAGAACCTACGGCTGCTCTCCTTCAAGCTCGCTGCTTCATTCAATCTCACAACCTCACCAATGTTCCCAAGACCTCTAGCAAGCTTTGAGACGTCACTACTAAGCACATCAGAATCCATGGCAGCAGCTTTCTTCACGTTGGTAAGCTCCCCACAGAGGCCAGCAACAACTTGCAGGCCAAGTTTCCTGCATTCGACATCATCCCGGAGTGTGGAAGGCTGGGTTGTGCCAGTAGTCTGACTTTGATTGGCACCAGAAAGACGAGACCCTTCAGCTCTTGTGATTTCCTGTACAACAAAATGCAGGAGTGTGGTCTTCCCATCAGTACCCTTTACATCAACAAGCTTCAGGAGTGTGTCAAGCTTGAAGGCATGGGCATCCCCACGGTTAGTTCCAACATTCATGCGGTTTCCAGTTTTGAGAACGGCTTCTAGAAGCTTCAGAAACATCCTGCTGTTCCTCAGTTCTTCACAGGCTACCTGTAAAAGGAAGACCCATGAGAGAGTTGCCATAAAAACAACTTGTGACTGGCTACCAGCAACAATAGAATCTAACTTCGCAGAAACAACGAAACATAAAGAATTAAGTCAAATGGGAGAAAGAGGAAGAAGCAAGCAGTCCTTGCAATTGCTGGAGGAGATACCAATTTATGGGTCTCGTGGTGTGGACACCCTTGCTGATGGGAGCCCAAGCCAAAATTGGGTGCCGACACATGCCAATCCAAGTCAAATTTGACCAATCTGATGGTTGAGGATCAAACCCATATATTTAGCATGTATACACTCGACTGGACCATCCACAATAGTTTCTCTGACCATAAAAAAGAAATGAAAGTGGATATGATGGTTTGGACCATATATAACTGGTTGATGCCTGATGGTCTACATGGTTTAATTAACTCCCAGGTCCCAAATTAGCCCAACTCTCTGTGCATGTGTGATGTGTGAACTCAGACAGGGATAGGAACTTCTGCCTGTCCCATCCTTATTATAGTATTCCTCATGAATATAACCACCAATATAACACGAACAGATCATTTATAAAATAAAAGCATATGTTGCTTTATATACCCATTCAACTCCATTTTTCAACAGAAAATGCAAAAATAATTATTATGCACTATATATAAAATATTACATATTTTGCATGTTTCAGAAAACTTCTTTGCATTCATATCCCTTGTTTTCCATGTTATATAGTTACCATATGGATCTGTAACACATTAAATTTGGAAAATGGACATTTCATCCCTACACCTAATGTCAAAGGTGGCAGGTAATAAATGCTTTAACAAACTATATTTATTTTATAAAAAAAAATAATAATAATATTTTAGAATAAAAGGAAGAACAAAAATGAACAGCCCATTTGTTTGAAAACCAGACAACCTGAAAGCTAACTTGTCAAAATAGCAAGCGAACAATCACAAAAAAAATGAATGGTTCAATATAACTTATGGCAATCTGGATCGTTCTTGGTTTAGATTATGTTCTTGGTTTAGATTATGTTTAGAACTTGGTAAAACCAATATTCGGCTTCTTATATAGTAGGCAAGTCTCACTTCAACTCCTAAAGGCTCCCTCGGGCTAAAAGAGTGTCAGGAATAAGACCACAGAAAGGAAATCTAAGATGTCTGTCAGGTAAGTCAGAAAGAACATAATGCATGCAGATACCCAAAAAACAGTTTTGGGTGAGGGGAGGCAGGATCCACCATGTGAGGGGCTGCAGATGGGAGATCACCTGCAATTAAGTGACAGGATGATCGCAACCATCCATGGAATATTTGGCTTGAGTTTTATTCTCAGGCCTGTTTGGCCCATATTCTGTATCAGAAAGAGAAAATACTAGGATTTGATTTAAAGGAGACACTAGGAAAAACAGTGACTGCAGATTAAAAGTTGCGAGGGAAGATTATGTTTAGTAAAGATTGAGGGGTGGTGGTGGGGGGGGGGGGTGCCAACATAAATGAAAGCATTTTGTATATCTGTTTTTTCAGTAATCACAAGCAGAACTCAAATAAAACAACCAACTAAAAAATGATGTATTTGACTTACTTCTAGAGTTTCAAATGACTTTCTTAGGTATTCAACCTCTGAATCAAAATTGGTCATGTAGAGCATTGCATCAACCCTCTTGAATGCAAAAGGAATATCAAGCACTGCCTTAAGAAATCTCTCAGCAGGGCCAAGCTTGTATGGTGAATCATCTTTGTACTCCTTCAGCTTACGTTCTTCCTCTTTGGTTGGAGCCATCTTCGATAAACTTTCGAGGAGTTCAGTTCCCAACGTGTCTGTGTTGCCTGTGAGAAGTAACAAAAGTTTTAAAACCAAGCCCAATAGATACAGCTGGTATTGATGATTTTGAATGTCTTTCAGCAGAAAAACATAGGAAAGCATAGCATTAGTCCGTGGATGGAAAGCCGGATGGATAGATAGCAGCAACCAAATTTTTTTCAGGTGCATCCAGACAAGCCCTAGACTTGTATACATGGGTACACATTATTGGAATTTAAAAGCTCCAAAGTTCAAAGGGATGGAAGCAATGTCTCCTTATTTCTGCTGAAAAACACTCTTTTCTAACATTTTAAAAGGTAGCTGGTCTAAGTTTTTGTTCCCCACAGCCACATCCATCATCCATTGCCCTTTCTACAGCTCTGCTTTGCTACCTTTTTTTTTTGGATGAACGTCTGAGTTGCTACCATTATCACACCACAGATGTAGGACAAGTATGTCTCTCCTACCATCACAAGGGACCTCACCCCCTTGCTGAACCTTGACTATAACCACCTGACACTGATGCTCCTTGGGCACTTGAGAAAAAAGATATGTCCCCACGGAATGGTGAGACAAAGAGAAAGAGAGAGACTTGAAACTTGAAGGTCCTTGGTTCAGCTTTGTATTCAATGTTGTGCATACACATCAGAATGATGGGATGCAACTACAGACTGGGCTTTCCAAAGAGCACAAAGACAATATGAGACATCTTTTTTCTGGGTATAGGTTAATTTCTGGCTTATGATGTAGTCTTGTCTTGAACCTTGGGAATATTTTTTTAAAATTTATATAAACAGAAACTAGCAATTTAACATCACTAGCCAGATGTTATAGATTAAAACTTAACTACAATGTGATGCAAAACATTATTTAGCCAGAGAGCAAATTTGAAACTTTTTAGTGTCCATAACAGAAGTGGAAATTTAACCATGTTTGCCACAAGAAGATATTGTTACCTTCCCAAAGGGCTTCACAGACTTCTTCTATAGTCACATTGACTGCCCTCAGCAAAATTGAGATGTTCTGAGATTTCTTTGGATCAAGTACCCTATTCTCTTGGGTTGGTGAGGGAAGAACTGGACGTCGTATCATCTCCTTTGGGGTGAAATTGGAGTTATTCACAACAAATAATGTCTCAATCATCTCCTCATTCAATCTGCAACCAACCAAATTCTATAATTCGTACAAGAAACACCACCACATACCAAGAAAAACAAATGCTTATATGATAAAATTCACTCAGAACAAAAATAAAGCAAACAAGGCAAAACCCATATAAAGTACATTCAAAGGATAGGGCCTTGAAAATCTTACTGGAAAGAACTGGATTTCAGCTGATCCCACACCATTGCACGATCAGAGCTTGCTCTAACCTTGTCCCAGTGTAATGGCTTCAACTTTGGTTTTGGGGTTTCCTCATTTTTTTCTCCAGTATCGGAAATCTGTGGCAATTCTGTGGGAGAAAGAAAAGTAGGATTCTGGAAATCAACAGGTCTGGAAGGAATAAAAGGTTGGGGTGTCCAAACAGGTTGCTCACGGGTCGCTGGACGAATAATGGTAGTTTCCCAGAATCTGGGTGGAGGAGGAGGAGGAGGAGGTGGTGGCACTGGGATAGAGAAGGGCTTCACTGGAGATTGGAGAGAAACATTGGAATTCCTTGGTGGCGAGAGAAGGTTTTTTTCCAACGAATTTCTCGCCGCCGCCGCCGGCGAATGCGAGGTTTTGTCCGAACACCTTTCTGGGGAGGATGAAGCTGAAGGAGATGGTGATGAGAGTTGTGTGTTCGCAGCAGGTGATGGAATCATTGGACGCGGGGGTGGAGGAGGCAGCTTGGCAACTGAATCTGGTGATTTGGATTTTAAGCTAACGGATGGAGAAGCACTGTTAGAGATGGAAGGAGTTGAGGAGGCCGAATTAGAAGAATGGTAAGACGGAGTAGTCGAATTTGAGCTCCTGCTTTCAATATTCTCCGCAGGCACTGACTGTGAGACCCTCTGAGAGCTTGATGGGCTCTCTTTACGACCAGAAGAACTTCTTGGGGAGTAAAACTCTTCTTCTTCCTCATCTCCATCTCCATCTCCAGAAGAAGAAGCATTTCCACAATTCTGCCTGAAATTTTGCCGGGATAGTGGGGGAAGTGGGTGGAGCTCAGGGGAACCCAATTTCCTATAAGGGGAGGCAGCAGCAGCGGCAGCAACATCAGCATCAGCATCCCCTTCGATCCCACGCGAATTAACCAGAGTACCCAGATAGAGAAACTCAGAGCTGGTAGCAGATACGCTGCGAACCTTGTGATGGGCATCGGAAGGCGCGGCGTTCCCCGGGAACAAGCGGTAGCTATCGGATCTGGTTGTCTTGCCAATGGAGAAATTGCGACGTCGTCTCCGATAGACAAGAACAACAAAGACAGTTATGAAGGCGATAGAGAGAAGGGAGAAAAGTACAGTAACTGCGACGAGTTTGGGAGAAAGGGGTTTCCGACCGGGAGTCTGAGGGAAGATGAGAGAAGAGATGTTAGCAGGGAATGTAGCGAGGGATGCAGCGGTAGGGGGAGGTGGGGAGGGGTAAGATGGGAAGAAAGGTTGTTTGTTGGTTGAAGAAGAAGAAGAAGAAGAAGAGGGTAATTTGGGTTGTTGTTGGGATTGTGGAGATGTAGATGGGGGTTGAGTTGGAGGGAAGGAGTCAAGAGGAAAGAAGGGTTGATGGAGCATCCGACGATTGAGGGCACAGCTTAATTGGGGAGGTGTGCATGATACAAAGACCAAGAGGAGGATGAAGAAGAAGATGGGCATTGTGGTTCCAACTTCCTCCCAACAGAGAGAGAGAGAGAGAGATCTAAGTGATAGTGTGTGTGTGGGAACTATTTTAACAGTAGTCAAGTAAAGGGAAAAAGAGAGTTTCAGTTGTTGAATTGCTACTTCTGTGCAGAGACAGAGACACAGAGAGAGTTAAATTTTGGTTTGATGGGGTATTTTGAAAATTTAGACAAGTTCAGATCGGCTGAGGAAGAAAGATATTTCCAAACAAACTGTGGAAAAATGTCTGTGAGAAGGGGTATGTGCGTGTGAATGTGGAATGTGTTAGAGAGAGAAAGCCTATGTGTGGGTTCTGATGGGGATTTTTTTCAAGAGAAGAAGGGAGAAGAAGGTTTACATGAGTAGGAAGTTTCTGTGAAAAAGCTCAACACGAGAACGAGAGAGAGAGAGAGAGAGAGGTCAAACAGTTGGCTATGATGGGGAATGGGGGGAGTATGGAGGAGGAACCCCCAAGCAAACATTGGAGTAGTTGAGCATGTTTTTTTAAACAATGAAATACCCTAAACCAAACATGTGGAAACGATGATCGGTCGGTGTTGGAGATGAAGATGAGATGGAGTTGGGGAAGGGCATGCAAGCAGAGGTAAAAATCTCTGACATAAATGTTGTCTTTACTCTATTCTCTGGATGGAGAGAGAGAGAGAGAGAGAGTGTGTGTGTGTTTGTGTGAGAGTGTGAAATGGGTTTTTTGTGTTATTTTTAGTATTATCTTTACTTAGATCTGGCCATTTATCTTCTAGCCACGGGGGGGGAATTCATTATTTTATTTTATTTTATTTTATTTTAAGAGAGAAGGCCAAAGATGAGCTGTGACACAGCACTGGACGAAGAGAAGAGCAGCTTTCACATCCACTGTGTTAAAAAAAGAGGTCACTAGTAATTTTGAATCTTGTCATGAAAATTTTTATGCACTTGTCACCTGTTGATTGGAACTTGTGGGATTTCTCTCCATATGAAATGGAGAGATGATTGATTAGGTGAGCTCATGAACCGACTTTGTGTTATTTTTGGGTTGTCCGTCGGCTGGGGGTAAGAAAAAAAAAAAAAAAAAGAGAATCTGTGCTGGAAATGAGTAGATTATAGTGCGTGTGTACGGAATGTAATAAGACTTGGAAAAAAAAAAAAGACTTCTTCACGATTTGTTCAAACAGATCCTCTATTTATTGCATAAGATAGTTAATTATAAAACACAACTTTTGTACTTCCTTTTATTTTATTTTTTTGATAAGTTTTTAACTCCCTTTTTATAAATCTCAAAGAAAGTTTAAAAAAAATAATAATAATAATATCATGATATTGAATGTCATAGGATGATGCACCATGCCTCGGTGCTAAAAAAAGGCCTCGGCCTCAATATTTAATTAAATCTTACGAATTACGACGGTTCCAAAAGGTGACCACCAACTCAATGGTTTGAAAACAAGTGTAGGTGAGTTTTATGTGCTGTCCAACACTTTGAGGTAAAACATTTGAGTGAGTTTGGATTAGTGAGGCCACATGATTTAACGCTCTAACAAACTTCAGGGAAACAAAATTGCAAATTGATCGATTTTTATTTTCTGAATCAAATATATATTTGGTCTGTTTATAGTGAATCCAAATTCTAGTGGATTCACTTTTACTCTGTATTGATAAGATTTCAATAAATATTTTAAAAATGACACGTTTCTCGCTCACCTCTTTCATTTTCTATTATTTATATTTATTATTTATTTTTCATTATTTTTATTTAAGTAGAATGCACCCATTATGGATGCAAATTATTGTTTTTCCTTTCTTGTAAATTCTTTTTAAATTGTCAAGAGTGTTATATTATTATAAACCTACGAGCTATTTTGAATAAACGAAAAAGATCTATTAATTAGCAATAAAGCATTAGTTCTTGGTGGAGATCTCTTACTCTTGAAATGAGTTTTCTCTTATCTCTTTTTTTTTTTTTTTTTTTTCTTAATAGAACTAGAGGTCTAATAGTTTAATATTAGAGCTGTCTTTTTTCGAGAGTTCACCATCATTAATCTTAAAACATATTTACATTGAAGTACGAAGCCTTAGAGGTAAGGCTAGAAGCAATAAAGGCAAGGCTGGAGGCCTTTGAAGCTAAGATGATGCAAAGTTCGATTCTTTAAAAGTCGTGATCAAGCAATTGTTAATGCAAAAACATCCAATCTCGGAATCAATTATCACCGAAGATGAACCTAACTTTGTATTAGGATCTACCATTTTCAACAAGGAGCGATGCAAACAAAAAGATCAAAAAGGAAAACAAAATCTAGTCGTTATTAAAGTTCTCATTATTAGTAAAAACCAGTAGAGTCTTGTTATCATTGAATCGCATGAGAAAACTTTTGTACACTTAAATTTGATCGACACTACCCTTGATTCAAAGACGATCAATGATCATAAGGATAAACTCTTGAACTTAAACAAATGGTTTAAGAAGCACACGTTCTTGATTGATTGTGAGACTAAATTATCCCATCGTGATGGTGGATAGAATTTATGATATGCATATTCGTGTTATTAATCATATGATTATCAATAAATCATCTGATAGGAATGATATACCTATTGTAATCAAATTTATCAAGATATGGGACCTTATTGGATCAATTTTCTACCATTATGACCTTGAGGACAAGATCATTTATAGGAATGGTGGAATGATAAGATCTTAATGAGTATTTTAGGAATGATACACTTGCTTGCCTCTTTCATTTTCCATTATTTCTATTTATCACTTATTTCCTTTTCCACTATTTATATTTAGGTAAAATGTGTCAATTATAGGAATGCGGTGGATTGTTTTTCCCTTCGTACAATTTCTTTTGATATTGTTAAAAGTACTATATTATTGTAAACCTATGGATTATTTTGAATAAATGAAGAATATCCATTAATTAACAATAGAAACTAGTTCTTGGTGGAGGTCTCTCATCCTCGAAGTGAGTTTTCTCTCATATATTTCTCTTATTTATTTATTTTTGTGTTGATAGAACTAGGTTCTAACATATATCCAGTCTATTAAGGATATATCTTATGAAAATCAAACCAAATATGAATTTATATTGATTTGTTCCAACTTAATATCTAATTCCATCTAAGTTAATATATATATATATATAATAAATGAGAAGTTATTTGTGTAAGATATCTAGATCCAATATTCATATAAATAAACAAGTATGAATATAGATCCTACTTAATGGATATTTAAATAGACATGGATATTCGATTAATTCCAACAGACTAAATATGATGGAGCTAGGTAGATCCACTCTGTCTTTAATCAATAAAGAAAGCCCTATATACATGTAAAGGTAGATTGTCGAATGTACACTCAAAAAAAATAAAAATAATAATAATAATTGATGATGCCCAGAAGAGGATCACTCAGATGGTCCGATGATGTCCCTCGATGTGGAATCCAGATTGTACCTGCACACTAGCAGGAAGATGGCGTTGGTGTGGCGCCGACCAACACCTTTCTGATGCCCAAGTCAAAGAAGGGGAAAAACTGAAAGAATTGTTTTCTTCCCTCCCAAGGGATTGATTGTACTTACTTTCTTCTGGGGTTCCTTTCCCTTTTATCTCATTTCTTCCCCCGTTCCTCGAATATTCTTCGAGTTGGTTACAAGAAAGTGGGGGAG
>JAOXJP010000016.1:6202319-6247548 GCA_025762735.1 Platanus orientalis
AATCCTTCTTGTGATTTCTGATTATGTGATGCTATACATGGAATTCTCTGAGATTATTGGAATTATTTGAATTCAATTCCTTGAAACATGCTAGATCTATAGTTTTCATATTGTTTAGTAAGTTTTCATACTTTTATACTTGGAATGACTCTCTTATGTGAATTTCTAAAATTTTTGTAGATCTATACTTTGAACCATTGAATCTTCTTTGATCTTTAGATCTGCACCTATTTTGTGAAAGATTATCGATCTTAGTCATTGTATAGAATGAATTCCTTCAAGAAATCCTTTATAATATATGAAATATGAATTTTCTTCATGTGAACCTTTGAAAATCTATGTGAACTTGTGAATCCATCAAGATCTATTCTATTTACCATCAATTTGAAAGGTAATCTTACCTTGCCTTTTGTTTAAAACACTAGAAGTGATATTGGCTGATCTATATGATTTGATTCATTGGAATACACATGAACTTTCTGTGGAAATATATTGATTTTATTGAACTCTATTCCTCATATGCGATTATGTGAACCATGTGAACCTTTGAATCCTATTACATGTTTGAGTCATTGACTCTTATGTGAAATCTTAGCAAATCATTGAATCTAAACTAACATTGAATCTAATCACATATGAGGTTCACATCAATAAATTTAAACACTAACATTGAATCTAAGTGAACCATGTGCCTTTGAAATGATTGATTTATGGAAGTGTGATGCTTACTATTTTTTTACACATTATAGAAAAATTATGATTATTGAAACTATGTGGACCTTAAGACTTATTGATGTGAACCTTTCTGGACTTCGAACCTTTAACCCATGTTGGGGTCCGCCACAGGGCTAAATGTGACCATTGATTATGTCAGTCTTGACACTGAGCTAAGAGTATCCTTGCCTATTTAGGCCTACTCACAAGGCTAAGTGTGAGAAAGTACTTTAAATATGCTTTTTGGTTCACGAATATTAGTCATCCTCCTTGGGGTTATAACAAAGACATTAGCCTTTCTCCTTAGGATTATAACAAGGACATTGGTCCTACTCGTGGGATTTAACACAAGATCAGGACCCTACTCGTGGGGTTGGCCATAGCATATGAATACTTTACATTGAATCTTTGGACATTGAACATTAGACTTTTCTGGATATTAAACTTTGGACTCCTTTGAACATCGAACCTTGTGAATTTCAAACACTGTGAACATCGAACTTAGAACACTTTGAATCTTTGAACTCTGAATATTAAACTTCAAACATTGTGAACCATGTGGATTTCAAACACTTTAAACATCGAATTTTGAACACTCCAAAATCATAGAACATTGGATCTCACGAGACTAACATATGTCATTGAATTTGTGAGCTTTGACCTCCGCATTGAATTATTATTCAAACTTAGATCTTTACACTAAACCATTGACTTTTGTTTGACATATGAGTATTTATATTTTTGTACTATCATGATTATGATTACTACTTCAATATCTGTCTAGCTTTGTATTGACTTTTGGACATACTAGTATTCAAATATGCATTTTATTTTAGATTATTCGTAATTTGCTAGATTGCTTACAGGTTGGGACTAATCCAACCGTTTATTTTTTCGATTGACCATTGTTGCAGGTCCTCCATCCAAAGGACTTGCCATGACATTCTCAACTTTTTCGTCTATTCTTACCTTTGTTATGGATAATTTGGGGGTCTTGTTATGTTGAACTCATTTTTGGATTAGTAGACATTCAGTACTCTTTTGTATATTTTGGGGGAGAGGGCGCATTTATGATGTGGTTATCAATTACTCTATTATAATGATTATATTTGGAGAGTATAGTGATAATCATGTTGAGACTCATTGTTATTGGACTATTATGATCTTTATAAGATAGATTTACGCTTATGCAATTATTGGAATTAGAATGTGATACGCTTTTGTAGATTTAGTAATTTTTGACTATTGAATTAATTGAACTCAATGGATCTTAAGATAAATACTAATTGAGAACATGTGGCTATTGGACCTTTGTTGTGGGCCCATGTTTTGGACAATCTTATGTGATTATCGGATTTTGGATAAGTAGCAAATCCGAATCTGGGGCTTTACAAATCCATATCTGAATCCAAGTTCGGGGGCATTTCATTATTACACATAAGCTTTAGTTGAATACTTAAGGTTCATATACTTACCTAATTTTTCCTAATTTCTAAGTTTTCTTCTTCATTCATTTGCTTATGATCATTCAAAACTTTTTTTCTTCACATGGAATCCTTAAAGGATCTTCAAACACTTAGACTCATTCAAGAGTTTCAAACATTTTTACATTCTAATTTATTTCACACTTAGGATCTTTAAACTTTCACAAACAAAACTTATCACTCTTAACCCATCTTGAGTTCGTATCTTCTACCCATATGAACCAGGTTGTCAAATTCCTACCACAAAGTCATCACAAGCCTACATATGAATCCATAGGACAGGTTTTACGTTATATCGTACACAAGTCTTCATATGAACCTGAAAGGTAGGTTATCACAAGCCTTCGAATGTACCTGAAAGGTAGTCATCATAAGCCTTCATATATATTTGAAAGACAAGTTAATCACAAGCCTACATATGTACCTAACAGGCAGGTTAATCACAAACTCATAAACTCATATAAAGTCTTGGTCTAAAACACCATGGATGTTCATTCTTTAAACCTTCTAGGGTCTTAACATAATCACATCACATCTCACATACACTAGCACACATATAAACTTATTGGGCAGGTTACACCACATAGTTCACAATACTATCATAAGCCCACATATATACCTATTGGACAGGTTTTTCACATCATATACTTCACATTAATTTCATATTGGTCATTAAGATCTTCACACTTCAATCTATAAGGACCTTTTAAATTGAACTTATGCACATGTCTTTCTTCTAAACATAACTCACTTACTTATGTTTTAACTACGGAGCTTCACATTACCCTAATCATCAAGTGCTTTCTACACAACCACATGCATAATACATAGTACATTATATCATAGAATTTATCATATCACAATCTATCACAAGGGTATGCATGTATGCATGTCTTACTTTCTAACAAAACTTATCTTTTCAAAATATTTTTTTCCTTCATAAACTTATGTTTTCTTTTGTAAAAACACATAGTAAATACAAACTTAAATCACTTTATAAAATAGAGAATTTTCTTGACCCATCTAAACACATCTCATGATATTTTCTTTTCAAAAATCATGAGACAACATGAATGATGCTGATGCTTGCAGAGAATATGTATGGCATGATATATTCCTATCAAAACTTGAAGGAAATAAACATAGATTCTTTTAAGTATTAATCAAAAGATAGCCAACGTATAATTTTAAGTATTAACTTAAAATCATGCATCAAACATGAAAAACCAATGAATAGTTTACATCACTTGTATAATATAATACTTATGCCACCTAACACATATAGTAGATCATAAATATTTCAAAACCTTTCTTCTTTGTAAGAACTTATGAGACAAAACAATATAAGATAACTTATGAAAACATATCTTTTCATTAGGGAACTCTAAGAACTTAAACAAAATAGGGAAACATGTATTTTTCATATCATTACTTATAGAGAATCATAAACTGTTAAACTTAGCTTTCTTATCAAATGACTTATAAGATCTTATAGAAAAATGAAAACAAATATGCATTGCATCATTACTTGCCTCTTATTGCAGAAAATCAGATTCCAAAGCTTGTTGTAATTCTTCAACCTCTTCTTCTTCCAAAATCCCCAGTTTTTCTTTAAAACTCTAGCTTTCTCTTTGTTCTTCTTTCTCTCATTTATTTCTTACATTTTTTTTGTTGAAATAGGTCAAGTTCTATCCATTATATAGACCCCACAAGAGTGTTAGGTGAAGTAGAAACCCCAACTGAGTAAAAAATGGACATTTATAAACCTAAAAATTTGTTTCTCACACTTCCAATTCGAGCTAGAGTAATGTTGGCTCGAATTGACATGTTTCTAGTCTCCCTTCTGCAAAACAAAAAGGTGTCAATTTGAACTAGGATCAAACTATTTAGTTTGGTTTGAGCAGCTTAGTATGAGTTGGACTCACAAATTTCTATACTTTACTCCTTTAGAACTACCCCTAGAAAACTCGGATTCGCTCACCATTTGTTTCATTAGAAATTAAACTTCCATACCTTTCCAATGGTATATAATTTTTTAGCTAGTTCATTTGGGATTAGTACAGATTAAACTCTAAAGTCACTTTAAATCTGTTAGCCTATTAGTACAAACACCTTATGGGAAAATGATCATAACTTCTTATAGGAAACTCTTATTCACACATCATTTGTTATGTTGGGAAATAGACTCTTAAATCTTTCTAATGACATAAAGTTTGCTCATTAATTATGTCACGACCAAAATCCGTTGGCCATGTAATGGGCTGGGTTTGGATCAGTGACAGGGGAATGATCTACCCCGAACTTGTTTCTCATAACAGAGAAACCAACGAGCTCGGAGTAGGTCATCAACCCTCATTCCTATTCACATATCATTTTCCATATAAATGTATTTCCTTATCTTTTCACCTCCATTTTAATCCATTTAGAATAATAATCACATCACAATGGAATAGAAGAACAATGGTAAACTAAAATTTTGTGCAACGGAAATAAAAATAACATCATAACCATCTAAAAGTATCTCATAATCATCCAAAATAAATTGGACTAAACCTACCCATAAAGTATATACAATCCTAGCCTAGGAAGGGGCCCGTCTCAAATAAACAAAGTACTACATCACTGATAAAGTAAACTAAAATTGAAATAGAATGTATCATCCTTGGGCCTAAAAACCTCATCCTCATATCCTCCTCACTTTAAGGAGTAATCCAATCTATACGCCTACACATCTGCGGATGGTGCCAAATGGGGTAAGTTTGACGGGCTTAGCGGGAGGGTATGCAGTTTATACATCACAAAAGGAGACAAAAAAAATTCATAGTAGCAAATAGGCAAAATCAAGATAAACTAAGGAATCAAAGTAAGAATGAGAGTACATCAAATTTACTAAACATGTATCCCTACTATGAAACGAATATACACATGTCACAAGATAACCACAAGAGAGTCCAAAGTGCGCTAAACTGAATCTTGCATATGTCATATACCAAGTACTACATGCACATGCCTAGTAACATATGTGCTACATGCAAAACACAATAGTGTCTCACCACATATCATGTCTAAACGTAGGTAAACTATGAAAGGTCTCTGACATAGCAAATCACATAAACCATGTAAGGTATTTGACAAAGCATATTATATATAAATCGTATAAGGTCTTCAACAAAGCACATCACATACCCTAAATAAGGGTATCGGACATAGCACATCACATCACATATATTGGGCTATTAGGGTCGTCTTCACTTATTAATGTGACTTGGTGATTGGGTACTTATAGTCACAAAAACTCATGTTAGTCCTATATCATTCCCATAGATAAAAGGGTAATCCCATATCATTCCCCTGGACAAAAGGTAGTCTCATATCATTCCTCCGGACAAATGGTAGTCCTATATCATTCCCCCGGACAAAGGGTAGTCCCATGTCATTCCCTTGGATAATGGGTAGTCCCATATCATTCCCCCGAACAAAGGATAGTCCTATATTATTTCCCTGGACCAGTGTAGTCCTCTAAAATTTCCTAGGACAAGGGTGTCAAACAAATCCATAGGTTAAAGAAGTGATAAACCAAATCTATGCTTTTATAAAGTAATATAATCACTGTATAAGTGTACCATTTGTAAAAATATCTACATAATCTATTCCGTGAAGAATCTAAAAAATGAAGTAGTAAATCACATGAAATGAGTTAAATGCTAATATGCAAGTAAAGGTACTTGACCCATAACTATACGCATAAGGAATGCTTATAAATGTATAATCGTTTTATCACAAAGTTCATGTAGGTTATAACCCAAGTATCTCAAGTCCTTTAAAAACTCATGTAAAAATCTCATGTAAAGAGCCACATGAAAATTCCGGAGTAAATCATGCCAATGATAACATGCATATACCATTAAGAGATATCACATGATGTAAATAGTAATGTAGCCACATTAGGATTAATAGAATTAGCACGATTCATTATGGTATAACATGAATCGAATAAAACATACAAAAGAGAGAAATGAACAAACATAAGAAGTCAATAGAGCATCACAATTTTTTCTAGGTCAACATATATTCGAAAGAATTTATCATAGGAGACATTAAGCTCATGAAATGATCCAAAGACATCCAATAAACATGTGAGTAATATGAAAAATCTGTAAAAGTCATTTTATCAAACATGAAAAGTGCAAGAATTAAAGAACTCAAGGAAAATCAAAGGGTAAACTTAATCTTCACCACAAGAAACCTTTTCAATCCCTACAACCCATGTGGATCAAGCTCCCAAACTCCTTCACATATGTTAGAGATCCTTATAACCATCCCACAAAGCTCTATTCACAATATCATAACTCTATAACCTAAGAACATCATGAAAATCAACAAGGAAATATTAACCAACATACTCATATGAAGGAATCATAATCAAACTCTAAGAAATCAACATTCTCAAAATGCAATAAAGACAAATATATCAAAATATAACCCACAAACATCAAATCTAAGATCCCAGGAAAGTAAAGTGAGCATAAAATGCATATCCACTCACCAAGTACTCAACCTTTAATGCAAAAGAGGGTCATCCTCCAAAATTCCTTTGCCTTTGTCAATCTTTCATTCTTCTATAAGTAAACAAGGTATTTCATGGTTAGAACACACAAACTAAGATATATAAATAGAAATCCATACTCATTTAGGTTAGATCTAGGAAGAAAAATACTTAACCTATCATATTTTCAAAGTTGAGAGTGAAACTTACCAAATTTGGAGTTCTTTTCTATTTTCCCCCATATCCCTATTTCTTCATACCTTTCTTCTTGTTTTTGGATTTAGATTCAAATGAGGTGTATATTGGGTATATATTTCATCATCTAAGGTCATTATATGATTTTAGAGGTTTCCTCATATGTTAGACACGTGTTAGGATGGAAAATTTTCCAAAAATGACAAAAAATTAAAATTTCAGCATTTTTCCCAGGCTATGATCGATCATGGGTGTCCCATGATCGATTAGACAGAAATATTTTCATGTAGGTTCGCCATGATCGATCATGGCTAAGCTATGATTGATCATGGGTATGGATCATGCTTAAAAACCTCAATTTTTCTTAGTTTTGATGCTTCTTACGAAAATGGTCATAACTCTCTCTACAAAACTCCAAATTATAAACCATTTAAGGCCTTGGAAACTAGACTCAAATATATTTCCAACAAAGTATGGTTCATCTTCTAATTTTCTCAAACTTAGCAGGTTCGAGTTTAAGTTTGGGTTCGATACTTCTAACTTGGTCCAAAGGGTTCCTAAATCAATCTATGTCATGTTTAAAATATGTGAAATGATAATTTTACTCTTATGGGATAAAATTATAATTCTACCCTTAAAGCATAACACAGAGTATTACAAATTATTTCTAAGTTTGTAAAGATGTGTCTATAATGTTGGTTAAGTTTACAAGTCACTACATATGCACTTAAATTGCACTAAGTGTATAATCTAGGTGCGGGGTGTCACATGTCCTACCTTCATCAAGTATCCCCATTGAATTTCTCTCATTTATAGAAAAGTTGGTCAGAGACCACGTCAATACCTCAAAGTCTAAAGAGAAAAGACAAGCTAAATATCCTGACTCGACCGTATCGTTCCTATGTAGACCTGGTGCTATCGCCTCCAGATTTCATGTAGCCAACCTTTAAGATGTTCGATGGATTCATAGCTAACAATGGCGACCTCCTAATGTGATTTTTTTGTTCAATCCCTAAAAAGAACTTCTATTGCTTACCTTTCCCAATTTGGGGTTTCTCTTTCCTTTCTTCCCAAAATCCTTCTTTCTCTCTTTTTTTTTCCTTTTTTGGTGTAAATGAAGTCATTAAGGTTTTTTTACCACATTTTTAGGGTTTTGGGTTGAGTTAAGGGTCCCACGTTCTCCAAAATCAAGAAAAGTTAATTTTCTAAAAAAAAATGCATTCTGAGATGTTTTCGTTTAAACCAGAGTGAGGCCGGTTCGAACCAACATGTTTATGACCTTTTTTAGTGGGATAAAAAGTGTTGGTTCGAACTGCTTAGTATGGTTCAAACCAGACTGGGTCGGTTTAAACTGGATTCATAGATTTTCTCTACTTTACTCATTCGCGTTAAATCACTTATAACTTCCCTTAAAAAACTCAGGTTTGTTCTTCATTTGTTTCATTGGAAACTAGACTTTGAGACCTTTTCAATGACATAAAGTTTTCTCACTAATTCATCTTACATTTTTACTAGTGTATCTTTAAAGTTACTTCAAATTAGTTAGCTTGTCGACATAGACACCCGGTGGGAGAATGATCATAACTTTATCTAGAAAACTCCTATTCACATACCATACTCAAATTGTCTCTAAATTGGTACATGTTTTCCTACAAAGTTACCCTAAATATGCTCTTGGGACAACTTTAGGACTTAACAAGTTTGTGACTTATCTTTGTTTTCCTCACTTCTAATTCATTATATTGGGTTCCAAAACCTTAAATGACTTCCTAAAAATATTTAAAGACCATTTTACCCGTACATATTTTTAATTACATTTTTTCCCTTCATGAGCATTACGGGGTGTTACATGATGCTCTTGGGTTTTTGGTCATGTTGACTTAGTTGGCTTATCTATAGGATATTTAAAGACCATTTTACCCTTACACATTTTTAATTACATTTTTCCCTTCATGAGCATTACGGGGTGTTACATGACGCCCTTGGGTTTCTTGTCATGTTGTCTTAGTTGGCTTATCTATAGGGTTTCTAGTTTTGGAGTTATGTGTATTTGTAGTTTTCCACAATGTTGCGGTTTTGCTGGAATTGGGTCATAAAAGGTCCTAGCAAAGGTGTAAATTTTCTAAGCCTATGATTTGATTTTCGGCTATCGTAAAAGGGTGACTTTGGGTTTATTGGTGTCTGAGGGTTGTTCTAGGGTTGTCTAGGGTTTGAGTTTCTACCCAGAGCTTTGGGATCCACCTGTTTTGCTGAGTTAAAATTTGGGTGCTAGCAGATGCCCTCTTTGTTGCATATGGCTTTGGTTATATGCGATAAAAGAAATAAGTACTTGAATTTTGAGTCAGGAAAGGTGACATTGATCGTTTACCAGAACTCGAAATTTGTGGGTGGATAGTGCCTTTCAAGAATTGTGTTGGTTGAGTGCATCTGTGCTTTAAAAAGAAGCATGAGTTCTGGTAATTGAGCGATGCCTCCTTAGTCCATGAGCATTTAATCTTTAGCACTTGCACTTTGTTGGAAGAAATGGAGGTCTGTGGCATGGGGCACATAGGCTTTGGAAAAATCATTCATGCAAAAGGGACAAAGATCACAAGTTAGTCAAAACAATGCAAATTTAAGAAGAGCATGATGGTTGAGTATGTTTAATGCTGGATTAGATTTAATTGTTATTTAATGAATGCAAGTGATATTAAGTGGTATGATAGAAATGTTGATGAAAATAGGAACTAGTCAGTGGTGTTAGTCATTGGCTAAACATCCTTTTTTCACCTTTTTGTTGAGCCCACACTTAATCATTCCTTGCTTTGTGGGAGGTTCTTGTGTTGGGAGGACATGGCTTGTTAATTTTTCTAAGCCGAGAGACTTGTCAAGTTGATTTTCTATGTTGTTATTATTGGAAGATGGGGTGATGACTTCTTTCGAGCCAAGAGAATATGGCTTTTTGACTTTCTTTAAGCTAGGAGATATTTTTAACGACCCTCGCCCAAGTCAAATTGGTTTACCCCTGGATAATTTAATTGATGGCCTTTCGGATAGATTAACAAAAGATGCTCTTATTATTCCCACAAGATAAATTAATTGGGAGCCTCTGGGATAAATTAACCAAAGATGGGCTCACCATGATAGAGTAGAGTCATGTCACGATGAACCCGTTGTCGTGTTTGTTACTCCAGAGGGTGACAAAGTATAGTCATATCATGATGAGTAAAAGGCATTTTGTTGGACTCATGAATGAGATTTTTTAGGCTCTCTCCGAGAAAATCCATAGGGGTTTGTTGAACCTATCTTGGTGTGAATAGGGAAATTAGGAGTAACTCCTTGTGGGGACTTACGAAGGGGATTTTGTAGGATATCTCTGAGAAAAGCCATGGAGGTCTATCAACTAGGTTTACTAGTGGATCGATGTACAACACTTGCTCTTGTCTTGAGGAGCAAGCATGTATTGGGCTCATGAAGGAAATTCTTTTAGGCTATCTCCGAGAAGAGACATGGGGTCTATTGACTAGTTTGTTGAGGTTGCCCCGGTTGGTAACGTCCCAAGATTTATTACATCATGTTTAACACACAACGATGAAAGGACGAGTAACCTAGGCTCACACTCGAAGAAGCAAAATTTACCTAATGGCCAGTGCCAGGGCTTACGCTTGATGCCCTATTAATGCATTGGCATTCTCTTGTGGGACTCACGAGGGAGGTCTAAAAAGCGATGAAGGTCTAATGACCCGTGCTATGTTCTTGTACACATATACTTATGGATCGAAGCGTGGCATGCATTATGTTTAAAATACATGTCGCGAGGCCTTTTATGAGTCGCTTCTGATTGTTGACTCACTGAACCTAATTTGGGCTATTGTCGGGACACTACGGGAGATCTTTAAAGCCTTCTTCATAGGCCCTAGAGACCAAAGGGATCAATGCTACTTGCCTGTTTCAATCATAATGTCCCATTACCATCGTGGTCATCATAACATGTAGGCTATGGTATGAAGTGTGATATCTACTTGCGCCTGAACAAGCAAATGC
Organism: Platanus orientalis; assembly: GCA_025762735.1. Taxonomy (NCBI): domain Eukaryota; kingdom Viridiplantae; phylum Streptophyta; class Magnoliopsida; order Proteales; family Platanaceae; genus Platanus; species Platanus orientalis. The sequence goes on from JAOXJP010000016.1 coordinate 6,213,282, forward strand.
CACTGGCTACAAATGGGTCATCGGTTAACCTAGTTTTCCCTGTGAGTCAAGTTTCTGTGGGGGCCTGTGGGAGATTTTAGGCTACTCCAGAAGCCATTGGGGTTTGGTGACCCATGATACATACATGTACATATAGTCTTGTGGTATGAAGCTACATTTGCTCGTGCACGAATGAGCAAATGTCAAAGGATAGCCTTCAACAAGTCAACTCTCGCTAAACTGGTGTTGTTGGAGGGGCTCACGAGGGAGAATTTTTTTGGTCTTCTCTGAGAAACCATAGGGGCCTATTGACCCATGCTATGCACCTGGTAACAGAGACTTTATGGATGAAGCTCGATATCCACTTACACTCAACAAATGAATACCATGGGCCTTTTATGAGGGACACCGGTGTCACGACCCAAATTTACAAGCTGTGGCTCGAGCCCGACTTAGGTCTCTTTAGGTTAAAACATGTCCAATAAATAGGCCCAAAGAGAACTCCACGTGCTTTAGGAGAGTTTCCAATTTGAAAAACTCAAAAAATCAGTTTTCCAAAAGACCTTATCGTGCTGGGAGTAGATTGGGGGGGTTCCCGATCGATTGGGCCTCCCTAGCCGATCGACCGGAGCCCGTTTCTGATTTATTTTTTCCGCTTTGACCCCTTTTCACTTTTTCGCCTATAACTTTGTCGTTTGAGGTCCGTTTCACTCGCTGTTTGTTTTGTTGGACTCTAGACTTTCATGTCTGTCAGCACCTAAATTTTGACTCGGGTCATCTAATGGAATGAAAAAGCTTCAAAGCAGCACCTAGGCATCAAGACCTTGGGCAACCCTGGTATAAGGAGAATGAACTAGACTCTATGAAGTTAGGCATCTCTTGTGAAGTCATCCCAGAATATTGAGGTTGCAGAAAGTATCACCCATATCATACCATGTACAGTACACCATAAAGATCAGCCCAGATATACCAATTCTGGTCAAACCCTAATTCCCCCCAAAAACACAAATAGGACTGTAAGGGTCCACATTTAAGACTTCCAAATACATCGCCTTCAATTCCTTTAGCCTCCATAAAACTTCCCATAGTGAAGCATCACATGTAGGAAAAATTACCATTTTACCCTTATGCCTTCAAAGGTGAAAATTGTTATCTTCTCATATTGCCTACAAATTCTCTAGCCTCCATAAGTCTTCCCATCGCGAAGCACCACAAGTGAAGAATTGCCATTTTTACCCCTTTTTTTGCCTTCACTGACAGAAAATTACCATTTTACACTTTTACCTTCAAAATTTACCCCTGGATCCTCAAAGGACCTCGAAGCTCCTCCCATCACCTGATTTGTGTCATGCCATATCCTGCACAACACAATTTCTACCACCTTCAAGGAACTTATTATAGAACAAATCTTTTTCGAAACTGACAATAGCCAATTTCTCAACCTTTGAAAACCCTTGGTCGAAAAATGACACTAAAAAAGTTCTCAAAGATTCATCTGGTATTGGAATTTAGAAAGGTTGATGGCCATCTTTCAGTCTTTACCTTATCTTCAATCATTTATCTCCCAGAAAGGTAGTCGAAGTCTCAAACCCCTTTGAAATCTCAATTCTTCACTAGGGGTGGAAAGTTAGTTTTGGTTGCATTTCACCTATATGGGTTCAGAATGTTTCCCAAACGTCTAAATCTCTATTAGTCAGTGTCCATCTCCCCAGATCGATGATGCCTTTAAAAACTCCAACATTTGAAGGGTCAATCTACTTAGATTCCCTTAATTACTTTAAAATGAGTAGCACATTTGGGCCAAGTGCCATGCATTCGATGGGACCCCGGGAATTCACCAGAACTCCAAAATTCAATATGTTAGTGGCCGTTTATGGACAACTCTGAAGCCTTTAAAATACTGTCACCCTAAATAGGTCCATTTAGAAATTCTGCAAGTCGAGTCATCACATTTTTCCCAAATTAGGTCAAGACACCTTTTTGCCTGTATTTGACATGCAGAAAGCCTCTGAGAACTCTCCCAGACTCAAAATTCATTAAGGTCAGGCCCATTATCTCAGTTTTCTCTGTGCCCTCAAAAGACTATTTCCTGAGCCAGAGCAACGGAAGATGTTTGCTAGCCCAATACCACCATTCTCTAGTGAGCTATTGTCGCACTGTCTCATCCGGTGACCCTCCTTCGAAAGGCTCCTAAAGATTGCTTGGGAATCTGGTGGACAAGCCGTCAGTTCCTATAGACTCTAGACTCCTAGATTCCCATAGAAACTTCCACTAATTCCAAGGGCATTTCTAGTCAAGATTTCCCTACCTATCCAAGAGAAAATCTTGAGCGTGGGTTCCTACTCAGGTGTCATAATTCAGAGTGGTCTAAACCTGTAGTTCACAAAACTAAAGGTCCACCTTTTGTATGAAGATTTCAAAAATCAATTTCACGATCTTTCCCTAATGTGTTTGAGAGCTTTTAAACTCAATAAAACAATGTTTTCATCAACCTACCCTTATCGAAATTTGGTTCCAACTGATCCATTGCAACCAGAACATCTGAGACGTCAAAAATGTACTTTAAGTTTGCATATTTCCAAGCCCAGAAACCCAAGGAATCGAATTACACAGTAAGGGGTCGAATTCCCCTAAAAGTCATTATTTCACATTAATGAGCCAAAGACTTTAGGGTTTTGGCCCATTAATGCCCATAAATGCATTCATTCTTAAGGATTATTTCACCAACCGTTAGATTTGAATATTCCATATTCACCCTATACACCCTCCCTAAGATCAATTTTCAAATATCCATCGACCTCCCATGCAGCCCTAGATTTGGCACAAGGCTTATTAGCCTTAGATTTCCATTAACCAATCAAAGTGGATGGAGTTGTCCCCAAGTAACATGTTCAACACTTGATTCCATACACCCTTGTACACCCTCCTTTGGATTAAAATCTGAATTTCAAACTCCCATGGATCTCTCATGCAACTTTATATCTAGCACATTTGACCCTTAAGCTTATGGGGCCCACATCCTGAATTGAGTCAAAACTACAATCAAGAACTCAACTGTTTGACCATTACTACTAGACGCTCCATTAATTGCAACAATACCTGTGACATGTTATAATTGAACTCTCAAGGATAAGAATATAAAATTGAGGCCATTCTTCACAAACCTTTTCATAAAAACATCCTTCCACTATACAATGTCCCTCAATGACCCTCAGGATAATAAACTAGTCACTGTCAAACCCTTTTTGGTCATTGATAAATTATCTCTAGGACATTAATGGATCAATTGGACATTAAAAACATTTCTTAATAAATTAATTTTCAAAACACTTATTTATTTAATTAATTTAATTTTGAAAATCATCTTGATAAACACTTCATAAAAAATATTGGATTCAAATTTGCATGTCCAATTAATTCATAGTAATCCTAGACTGAATATTTCTCTCTATCATAAGGGCAGTGGATTCTTTGTTAGGTATTTGTGTTCTCTCAAGCATCAAGCTAAGTATCTAAGCTACCCATGATATAGCCACTAATTAAGCATTACTGGTTGGCAACTCGAAATAATCAACTTGAATAACTCAGAGAATATCAAGTCCCTTAGGTCAAAGGATTAGTTTGTAAGTTATGAACATCATTTACTTTGACAATGAAGTTTTACTAAATGTGTTCATTATGGATCCCCTTAATGCATTTGGATTATGCATCTATGTGTAAATCTAGAGTCTCGCTTCAATAATTGAGATTACATCACTCCATTATATGGCAACTCTATACATAGTAGCCTTCTAAGTGATGTGCCGAGCATCACCCATAGTTGTAAGGTTTCAGGCCTACAAGAATTGGATAGTCAAATCTCTCTACACATTATCCATGTGTCTGACATCCTACTATGTTACCTACCTGAGGACCACCTATCTAATTTCATGATATCAAATAATTATCCATAAATAAATTTATGCGTATGTGATGATGGAACAAAGTACTTCATTATTAATGACAAATAAATAAATATTGTAAAACGTGTCTATGATGGCTTTGTTAAGACACCTATGCCAACAATCTTCCACTTGTCCTCAAAGCCACTTATGAACTAGTTTAACACCCATATGGTTTATATAAGCATTAAACACTTTCTGAGATAATGTCTTTGTCATGGGATCTGCAAGATTATTTGTGGAAGCTATTTTAACCACATCAATGTCACCTCTTTGAACTATGTCGCAAATCAAGTGGTACTTTCTTTCTAGTGCTTAGATCTATTATGACATCGAGGCTCTCTTGCATTTGTAACTGCACCATTGTTATCACAATAAGGTATATGGGTGATTGAATAGAGGGTACTTGCCAAGCTCTAACAAAAACTTTTACAACTAAACACCCTCTTTTATTGCTTCATAAGTTACAACATATTCTACCTCTATAGTGAAGTTTGCAGTACTATGTTGTTTCACACTTCTCCAACTAATGGCTCCTCCTCCTGTGATATACACATATCTAGATATTGATCTTCTCTCATCTTTATCTACCTAAAAATCTGAATCCGTATAACCAATGGCTGATAGTTCCTCAGTTACATATACCAAAATATAGTCTTTAGTCCTTCTCAAGTACTTCAAGACATGTTTCACTACTATCCAATGAAGCTCTCCTAGATTGCTTTAAAACTTACTAAACCAACCGCATAACAAATATCTGGCCTTGTGTACATCATAGCATACATGAGACTAGCCACAACAGATGCGTAAGGATATCTCTCCATACGCTTCTTCTCTTCAAGAGTCTTGGGAGACTGTCCTTTAGAGAGAACTAATTTGTGCTTTACTGGTAGAAACCCTTTTTTGAGTCTTGCATGCAAAACTTTGTCAGAATTTTGTCTATGTAATTAGTCTGAGATAGTCCTATTATCTTGTTCTTCCTATCCCTAAAGAGTTTGATTCCCAAGATATAGAAAGCTTCACCAAGATCCTTCATGGAAAAATTATTTGATAACCAAATCTTTATTGTTGACAACATTCCTATATTATTTCCAATGAGTAGGATATCATCAACATAAAGAACCAATAACATAATGACACTTCCATTTACTTTCTTATATACACATGGCTCTTCAAGATTTTTCCCAAATCCAAATGATTTAATTGCTAGATCAAATAAAATATTCTAACTTTTAGATACTTATTTGAGGCCATAAATTGATTTTTGAAGCTTACACACTTTTCTTTTTTGGTCAGGATACACAAAACCCTTTAGTTATAACATGTAAATCTCTTCATCAAGGATTTCATTCAAAAGCATTGTTTTGACATCTATTTTCCAAATCTTATAATCATAATGTGTAACTATAGATAACATAATCCTAATAGATTTAAGCATGGCTACTGGCAAAAAAATTTCTTCATAATCTATTCTTTTTTCTTGATCATAACCTTTTGCTAGTAGCCTTGCTTTACAGGTTTACACTTTTCCATCGACACATTTCTTCTTTCTATAAATCAACTTACAACCAACAGGCTTTATGCCTTGAGGTGGATCCACAAGAGTCCAAACACTGATAGAATACATGCATTACATATCTGACATCATAGCCTCAATCCAACATTTAGAGTCAATATCCGATATTGCTTCTTCATAAGTAACAGGATCCAAATTTGAGTCATCAACAATTATAGTGAATACTTTACCCATGTTAGTAAAGAATTTAAGAGGTTTTAATTTTTCCCACTACGACAAAGAGTTGGTGCATTAGAAGATTGTATGGGTACCATGGAATTGTCTTTTGAGACATTAGGTTCAACTGGGCTTTCAGATAGTTCATCAAATGCTATCTGACCTTTTTTTTACATGGTTAAAGATATACTCCTCTTCTAGAAATATCACATTTCTACTTACAAATACCATTTGATCTTTAGTATCATAGAAGTAGAAACCTTTTGTTTCCTTTGGATATCCCACAAAATGACACAAGGTAGTTCTGGATTCCAACTTGTTAGTATTCATCTTATGCACATGTGTAGGATAACCCCACATATGTAACTGTTGTAAACTAGGTTTCCACCCATTCCACATCTCAAAAAGAGTAATTAATACTGATTTCGTTGGAACCTTATTTAAAATGAAAATTTTCATTTCTAGTGTATATCCCCAAAGTGAAATAGGCAGCTCTAAAAAACTCATTAAGGACCTAACCATATCCAATAGGATTCGGTTCCTTCTTTGTGCTACACCATTTTCTTGCGGAGTACCAAGGGCAAACAATTGTGCTACTAATCCATTTTTCTTGAGATAATCCTAGAATTCATTAGAAATGAATTCTCCCCCCTATCAGTTCGAAGTATTTTGATATATTTACTTAGTGGCTTTTCAACCTCAATATTGAATTCCTTGAACTTTTCAAAGGCCTTGGACTTATGGCACATTAGATAAAAATACCCAAATCTAAAGTAGCCATCTGTGAAAGTGATAAAATACTCAAATCTTCCCCTAGTTGATTTACTCATAGGACCACATACATCATAATGGATTAGCTCTAACAACTCAGTGGCTCTAGTCGCTTTCTTAAGAAATGGATTTTGGGTCATCTTTTCTTTTAGACAATATTGACAGACAAGATAAGAATTAATTTTCAAAAATTTTAATGGCCCATCTTTAACCAGTCTGTTAATCCTATCAATGTTTGTATGTCCTAATCTTAAGTTCCATAAGTATATAGAATTAACTGATGGTTTCTTCCTCTTGTGGTACAATACCAAAGGACATGGTGTCTTATGTGCAATTAACTAACATATCTAATGGAAATAATAAAAATAAATCATTCACTAAATTTCCATATGCAAGAAAATGATATTTAAAATGAATAACAACTTTTGAATTAAAAATGACTGAATAACCATCATTAACTAGTCTAGAAATTGAAATAAAGTTCCTCTTAACATCTAAAAAATATAGTCTTTTAAAACTAAACATTTCCATTATTCAAATCTAAACTACAATCTCCTATAGCCACCAGAGCCACCTTTGCATATGTCCTCAAATGTACGTATAAGTCTCTCTCACTTAGTCTTTTGGCCTCCCAAAGTCCCTACAACATATTACAAACATGAGTTGTGGCACCAAAATCCATACACCATGAATCATGAGGACCAACCAACAAATTGAATTCAATTATGATGAGAGATTCATTAATACCTTCCATTTTCTTTGCTTTTAGAGAAGCCAAATAGGAGCGATAGTTTTTCTTCCAGTGTTCAGCCTTTCCACGATGTAAACAATTTTCTTTTGCCATGTTCTTCTTTCCATTACTAGCAGTCTTATCATCATTTCTATGAACATTCCTATGCCCTTTAGGAGCAAAATTTCTTTTCTTCTAATAATTTTCTTTCGGCTTAAACTAAGAAGTATTCTTTTTTCAGCTATTAAGGCATTGGACTTTTATACTTTTGATGAGTTCCTCAGCCCCTTGTAGGCTTTTCATCCATTCTGTAAAGAAAAGATTCAAATTGTTACATATTGACTTAATGATTCTGGCAATGAACTAAGAATCGCATCAACTTGAGATTAGGCATCCATTTTGCCCCCAAGAATCTCTAATTCATTTATAAAATCCATCATCTTTATAACATGGTATCTGACTAGAGTTCCTTCTGACATCTTAGTACTCAATAAGCCCTTTATGGCCATTTGTCTTATTACTCTATTTTGCTCATCAAACATCTCAATTATATTAATTAAAATTTCTTAGGCAGTAGGAAAATTTTGGTGTTGATGTTGCAAAACATTAGACATAGATGCTAGCATGTATCACTTAGTCATCTCATCAAACCTACACCATTTTTCATATGCATCCCAATCCTCTTCAGTAGTAGTTGCACCAAGAAACTCAAGAGGATTAGTAGTAAGAACATGCCTGTAATTCTTAGCTGTGAGCACTATGAGTAAATTTCTTTTCTAGTCTATGAAATTTGGTCCAGTCAATTTGTTATCTTTTAGGATCTCAAAAAATGGGTTGAAGGTTCCCATGCTTAATATCTACATGAATCAAACCATTCATCAATCATCATCTATATATATAATATCCATCTAATAGGATTTTTAATTTGATGGTACCAACCACTTTTTGTCAATACTATGGCACCCTTATATACCATAGAATTGGGATATAAATCAAATATCTAGTGGTCATCAAAAACCTAATCCTGCTAAATATAATATCTTCCTGTGAGAATAAATTGAGTTTGCCCTAATTAGGTAGATAGTTGTTATCCATCAAGTCTTCTGGTGAATTATAATTAATTACTTTCCCATATTTTTTATTTTTTATTTTCTTCTAGCCTCTAAAAATACCATGCCAGAACCTATGGACTATCACGATACTTTCAATTAAGTATAGACCCACCATCTAGACTTAGTGTATGTATTGTGGGATAATGAATCCTATGGGCTTAGACTCCCACTAATCATACCTAAATCTTATCCTCAGAAGTGAATGAAAGAGCAGATTAACTAAAATTAGATTTGGTCTTATCCTATGGGCTTCAACCAATCTATTTTAGCTAAAGTGTCCCACTCACTAATAGTGGAAGACTATGAGAATTATTTCATTAAATAATCCCTATTCTCATACTTAATATTTTATGTATAAAGGAATTATTTAGTCAACAGAGCATTCCATTCAAATAATCCCATTGTATAGGAAAAGTAAACAATCACATTGTACATAAAATGTAAGCAATCACATGCTATTCACATGGACACTAGTTTGCAACATTAAAAAAATATTAAATCTTTTAGCTCTTATTGCTTTTAATGTCCCCCAATCTTTTAGCTCTTAGTGTATCTCATACACTTATATTCTTTTTAAAAAAAATTATTAACCTACTATTAGTTTAGTTTAGTCAAAACTAGTCAAATCTAATCAATAAGGGTCAAACTGGTCAACCCTAGTCAACTTTGGTTAACCCTAGTCTTCTCTGGTTAATCTTGGTGTTCTCTAGTTAACCCTGGTCTACCCTAGTCTACTTTGGTTAACCCTAAGTTAAATATGGTCAAAGTAGGTCAACCCTAGTTAAATTGGGTTAACCCTGGCTAAATGTGTCATTTACAATCATATATGTCAATTATAAGTCAAACCAGTCAAAACTGGTTAAAGTGGGTTAACCAGGTTGGTTCAAAAATTTTACCGAACACCTAAAGTGTAAATTCCCAATCTATAGGTTGGACAAATTTTTTTTGGTCCAAGAGAGTCTATAAGGATAGCACATAGCTCAAGGAGTCCACAACAACTTGAATATTAAAAAAATTTGACCGAATGAGTATTTTATTAAAGGGGACATGAGGGGACACCATTTTAGGGCCTCACAGGCGGCAGTAGCCAGGTGGGGTGTACGTAACAGCACCTTGCAAGGGGGTACACACGCAATAGCACCCCACACTAGGCGTGCGACTAGGCAACATAGACTGGAGGCAATGGGCGACAAGCAGGCGGGCTGCATGCCCACACGTGCTGTGGCGTAGCAAGTGGTAGGGCCGCACGTTGTGTAGGCAGCCACCTACAGGGTACTTGTAAAAATACTCCAAAGGCTCTTTTTATAAATTTTTTTAATTTTTTAAGACTATTTTTTTAATTATGAATAAAATAAAATAAGATATTTTGTGAAAAATATTTTTAAAATAATTATTTAAACCCTATTAGGTTGCAAACACTAGTGTTCATGTCCAAGTAGGACTTTGACTAAATCTCATTGGTCTCCTACTTGATAACAAACTTATCTATGACAATTATGAGCTCTTACTTATCCTTAACTCCCTAAAATTAGTTTCTAAGTTGGACTTTAAGTTAAAGTCCTTGTAGGACTCAAATTCTTGGTGGTAGGCAACCCTATTTCATTCCAACTTAGACTCTTTTTTAGGGTTTTGAGGTGAGCATGACCTAACCTTATGGAAGTGCTCTAAAAACATGTAAATAAAATATGAATCACATAACAAACGATGATAGATCATAGGGGTTGATCCCCCATGAAAATTAGGGCATCTTCTTCTCCCGATTTTGTCTAGATGCCTCCAAAAGTTTTATTTCTGTTTTATCTTCTCTCCAAAGTGTTGTGCTCCATGGATCTTCATTCTCTTAGGTTTTACAACTATCTTAAACTACTAATGAACAAATTACATTCATTAATAAGAAATCTCAAGAAATCAATGCCATCCCTGGCTGCTTAAGGGGAATACAACCATTAAAGTTAGAGAGGAGAGAGAGAGAGAGAGAGGAGATAATCACAATCATACATCTATTAAATATTACATTCATCCATAAAAAACATAACTACACAATAAAATGAAGCTAACAAAATAAACCACACATGATTCCGATTTAAATTGAGCTCACAACTATCATTTTATGTAAAACTGCCCTAGATTCGATATGGGCTTTTTGCACTCTTTACAATTTTGGATAAATTATTATTACCACATGGATTCCATAACTTGGATCAATCTATTAATGGCTTATATAAAGTATTTAAATAGTACCATAAACAAAAAAACATAAAAAAATAGATTTCAGGATTCATATTGGAGGCTCTAATACCACTTGATAAAAAATTATCGTTTTTGAACATTATAATTAGTAAAGTTCATTGATCAAATCACATATCAAAATATGTTTTCTCATAATCACTATATGAATATCTGATATCTAATCATAAAGGAAGTTTAGAATTACATCAATTAATTAACAGGACACAACAATCCATTTTGACCCAGTTTCCAAAGTCTCCACACTTGCTCTAGAGTTCTATGCACCTCTCCCACTTCCAGATTAGTTATATGAGTATATCTGAATGTGAGTAAACCTATATATAGGGGTTAGGAGAGGTCAAATAAACCCTAGGAGGAGTAGGATCCTTATGGGATTCTTATCCTTAAGCTTATGGGGCCCACCATCCTGAATTGAGTCAAAATTGTAACTAGAAACAACTGTTTGATAATTACAACCAGACACTCCATTAATTGCAATAATCCCTATGACATGTTACAATTGAACTCTCAATGATAAGAATATAACATTGAAGCCTTCCTCACAAACCTTTTCACTAAAACATCATTCCACTATACAATATCCCTCAATGACCCTTAGGATAATAAACTAGTTACTGTCAAACCCTTTTGGTCAGTGGTAAATTATCTTTAAGACATTAATGGATCAATTAGACATTAAAAACATTTCTTAATAAATTATTTTCAAAATACTTATTTAATTAATTAATATAATTTTGAAAATCATTTTGACAAACACTTTATAAAAAACATTGGATCCAGATTTGCATGTTTAATCAATTTATGTTATTCCTAGACTGAATATTTTTCCATATCATTAAGGCAATGGATTTCTTATTGGGTATTTGTGTTCTCTCAAGCATTAAGCTGAGTATTCAATCTACCCATGATATAGCCACCAATTAGGCATCATTGGTTGGTAACTTAAAATAATCAACTTAAATAACTTAGAGAATCACAAGTCCCTCGGGTCAAAGGATTAGTCTATAAGTTATGAACATCATTTACTCTGACAATGAAGTTTTACTAAATGTATTCATTATAGGTCCCCTTAATGCATTTGGATTATGTATCTACATGTAAGTCTAGAGTCTCACTCCAGCAACTGAGATTACATCACTCTATCATATGGAAATTCTACACGTGGCAGCCTTCTAAGTGATGTACCTAGCATCACCCAAAGCTACAAGGTTTCAGGCTTACAAGACTTGGATAGTCAGATCTCTCCACACATTATCCATGTGTCTGACATCCTACTATGTTACCGGAGGACCACCCATCTCATCTCATGAAATCAAATAATTACCCATAAATAAATTTATACACATGTGATGATGAAACAAAGGTACTTTATTATTAATGATAAACAAATAAATATTGTAAAATGTGTCTATGATGGCTTTGTCAGGACACCTATTCTAACAATAGGGAACAAGGATAACCAGCCATATACTATAACTTGTACTCATGTTTCAAATAGATTAAATTTGTCACTTGACAATCCAAATCTCACATTATGCGACTCTAAAGCAAATGTCTCATGTAACTGGTTAAAAGTTTTTCATGCCGTAGAGTCTGCTAAATGCCTTAATAGTCCATCATCAACCCACTTATCATGTTGCCAAGTTATATATGAAGCCATCTTTCTTGACAAAAACAACCTCTAAAGCCTTGGTGTTAATGGAAAATAACGCAAACTCTAGTGAGAAACTTTTTAAACCCTTGCACTCCCTTCATTTGATTTCCATCTTGAGACACCACAAACTAGATAGTTATTTGTATTGTAGTTTTCCTTCCAATATAGCATACAATCATTAACATATGCATCTATCTTTATATAATCAAGACCCAAATCCTAAATTATCTTCGTTGCCTCGTAGAATGACTTAGGTAGCTCTACATCACCCTTCAAAAGTATATCATTCAAAAATTCAAGAAACATAGTAAAAGATTTGTTTGTAAAACCCCCAAGGCATTTTATATGAAACAAATTTACAATGAGAGATAGTTTGGTGGTATACTTGCACTTCGAAAAAGTTTTTGTTCATTTTCCCCGTACAAACGAAAAAATTTAGCCAAATCCACATTAGACTTCTCAGGACCATTGCCACTTTGTTCTCCATCTAACCAACTTGTTGTTGGAAATATGTGTTCTAACAAAGCCATTCACATAAAATATATGTATAATTAATTATTTATTTATTTAATATTAACTATTTATTCTATCATCACATGTATTTGTTTCTTAATATAGGTAATTATTTGATCTCATGAGATGAGATAGGTGGTCCTCAAGTAACATAGTAGGATGTTAGACACATTGGAATCTGTGGAGAGATATGATAATCTAGTTCTTGTAGACCTGAAAGTTTACAGCTATGGGTGATGCTTGACACATCACTTAGAGGGTTGCTACATGTAGAGCTGTCATATGACGGAGTGATGTAATCTAGTCACTGGAGTGAGACTTTAAGCTTGCATGTGGGTGCATTATATAAATGCATTAAAGAGATCTATTATGAACACGTTTGGTAAAATATCACTGTCAAGATGAGTGTTGTTCATATTTATAGACTCGTCCTTAGACTTGAGGGGTTTGTATTTCTTTAAGTTATTATGTTAGTTATTTTGAGCTACCAGCCAATGATGCCTAACTAGAGGCTATATCATAGGTAGTTTGGATATTCTACATGATACTCGAGAGGATGTAAATACCCAACAAGGAATCCACTGCCTTTAAGTGGGAGAATATTCAATTTAGAAAATATGTGATTTAATTGGACATAAAAATCTGGCCAATGATTCTTGATAAAGTGTTTGTTAAATGTTTTCAAAACTATATTATTATTTATTTGAAAATGATTTTATCAAATAAATGTTTTTAAATGTCCAATTGATTCATTAAGTTCCTAATGATAATGTTCTAATGAACATGGGGGTTAGACAATGATTATTTTATCATCTTGAAGGTCATAAAGGAATATTATGAAGTGGAAGGATATATTTGTGAAATATTTGCAAAGAAGGGTCTCATTGTTATTTTATTACCTTTAGGAGTTCAATTGCAATATATAACATGGATTATTGCAATTAGTGGTGTGTTAGTTTATAATTAACAAAATATAGAGTGTCCTTAATGTAGTTTAATTTAATTAAGGATACTAGGCCCTATAGCCTAAGGATAAGAATCCCATAAGGATCCCGGACCCCCTAGGGTTACTTTGGCTTCTCAAATACTTTATAACTAGAAGTATCCACATTCAGATAGGGTCCTGTAACCTTTTTGGAAGTGGGAGAAGCGCAAAGAATTTTATAGCATGTATAAATACTTTGGAAATCGGGTCAGATTTGATTCTTGTGTCCAGTTAATACATTGAGGTAATCCTAAACTTTATTTGTGATTAGATCTCAGAGATTCATATGGTGATCATGGGAAAACATATTTTGATATGTAATTTGATGAATGAACTTTACTAATTTTTATGTTTAAGAATGGTAATCTTCCAACAAAGGTATATCACATTACTTGAGGGGTGGATATATGAGCATTTTTCCTACTTCGCACCTCATTATAACATATACTATGGAGGGTATGAGCTGCGAGTGTACAGATGGACTCCTCAAAGAGAGACTGGGTTGCTTAGGAACAATCTATAGGCCTTGCGGGAGGCTATTGATGCATTAGGCATTAGTGAGGTATTACATTAAACTTACCTTTGCTTACTAAGTTATGTAGATCTTTACTTAAGTTATGTAGATTTAACTATTATATTGATTACTTAATTGGTGTTCATTTTCACTTATTTTTGTAGGTGAATTGGACACCGTATATTGATTGTCGGGACCAATATCCATTTTCCGATATTGCATTCTACCATGGCCTGCTAAAGTGCCTTGATGTGGTAGAGCCTTATCATCTGGACAAGGTGTTGAGGCAATTTGGTCGAGTCTAGAATATTCCTTTCACTCCATTATCCCCATATCAAGTTGTCCAGAGTGTCGTATTTTCCTAGTATCGAGTAGATTATGCATACATCAATCATATATGACAAAGGTGGAGTAGCCATGTGCTATGTCTTGCGGATCGTTCCACTCCAGTTTCTTATCTTGAGGAGTGTACCTTAAATTACATGGAGTACATGTGTCTTACTTGTCCATGCAGAACTCCGAGCATCAATCCACCTATGTGGGCCAGTCCTCTCAAAGTAAGGCACCCTTGGTGTTAATTGATCCACATGTTAGGTGTGCATTAGGCCTTATTTAGCCCATAGTCGCGTGTACACTCTAGCAGGTTCAACAGTTGTTCGCTCCCATTGCTCCCAATGCTTGCAATGCCTGCACTCGCCTCACATTCTTTCGTAAGCGTCATAGGAACATGACGTATAGAGAGAGAGAGATGACATGCATTTTTATTTTATTTTATGATGAGGCATTATATTTGTATAGGGGATGATCTTGTTTACTTTGACATGTTCTATTATATTGATATGATTTATGAGTCAGTCATATTTATCATCTAATCGTTATGTAAAATTTTTTTGATGAATAATGAGATATTTATTAAAAAAACTTAAATATACATTGATGAACCACTAAAAATACAATATGACCCCATCATTGAAAACAATATATCTCCATTATAAAAAAAAAAAAAAATACAAGGGTAATTCTTGATTTTACTGAGGAGTCACTAGAAACTGATTTCTTAATGACAATGACGAAACCATTTTTTTGCCTAACATTGGCCGCCCACTTACATAATGCTGCAATTAGAACATCATAAAAAAGGATCAATATACTCATTCTTAAAAAAGAAAAGAAAGACAAGTAAATAGGTATGTTCGTAGATTTGTTGGATGAGAGTGGAGGGGGGGTTGAAATTTGATTTTTTGTTTTTGGGTTAGAAAGGTAATTTTAAACATGGGTATTTGTTGGAATTTTGAAAAATTTTAAAACGTGGGTGTGAAAAGAAATTTTTAGGGTGTATTTAGAAGCTCCCTTGTTTTAATAGCTCACGAAGGAAAAGGCGCGCAAATGCGCGTGGAATCATGGTTTTCCAGGAGAGGGATTGCTTTATTTTTTTCATCCAAACGTGAATAGTCGCTTGAAAGTGGGCCAACCTATCACACAACGAATCTGTGTGAGTTTGCTCTCTTCAATCTCTCTCCTATCCTATGCACTGCTTTTGATTTTAACGAACAATATAATATGATGTGTGTGGTTTTTTTTTTTTGTGAAGAATTCTGAGTCCGTTCGTTCTGCAGAGAACATAATAGGGAAGAAGCATTTATTCTAAGGAAAATATGATGTCCAGATGTTCGATTTCGTCACATGAGGTTCAGTTCTTCCAGAGCTTGAATGGGATTCGATACCTAGCAGAAACCCATCCGTTCAAGGTACCAAAATAATTCTAATTGAACAAAATAAAATGGGTCCTTTTTCTTATTTTAATTTTAAATTTTAAAGTAAATTTAACATAGAAGAATTTGAAAGGTCTATAGATCCACCCTATATTCTGTATTGAACAAACAGTCGAGTCATTAATTCAAGGATTTAAGCTATAAGCCAATCGGAGTCTGATAACGACTCAGTATGTCAAAACCCATATATATTATGACTCCAGTTTTTTACTACAAGGAAGGAATATATAATATAATATAGACAGTTTGTTTAACCAAAGAAGGATATCGCAACTCCTCGTTAGAAACAATCCCTCCCTACCATCTCTGCAAACGCTATGGCATATTTAGTAGCAAGGCCACTCAAGTATGGGAAATGCGGTATCTCCAAAATCCATGGAATTCTAGAGGGTTTGGTGGGAACCTTACCCCCTTTTAAAATATAATATAATATAATTATCCCTATATATATATATATATATATATATATATATATATATATATATATATATATATATTCACTTCTTTATCTCATTAAAAAACAATGAAAACAAAACCATGGGATTAAACATCTGCATATGGACAGAACCTTAAGCTAAAGAAATTTTTAAAGACCATGTAAAGACCTTTCCTCTTCTTCTGCCACTCTCCTTAGTAAGAAAATTATAGCTTCAGGAGTAAGTCTCCTTGGCATAAATCCAAACCTGACCTTCTGCTACTCATGCTTATTCAGTACTCAATCTCTTCCCCCCCCCCCCAGAGTTTCACTATATCGGTTTATATGCTTGATTCCACAATCATTGGTGCAATGTCTGAATATCTCCCTTGTAATTAGGCATCATGATGCTTTTCTTCCATTCATCTAACATTTTCTTGTTTAATTATCATTTGAGAATATAATTATAATCTTGTTCAACAACTTAGTTAACAAGCTTAAGCCAACCGATCCAATGCATTTCCAAATCTCAATTGGGATACCATTTGGGTGTAACACCTTTTCTGCCTTTATCTTTCTCAATGCCTTTTTAACTTCAGGCAACCTAATATTACAAAAGTATTAATAATCTTTGATTTCGGTGCTAATGATTTCTCAGATTAACCGATGAGTGATCCTCATTTGATAATTTCCGAAAATAGCTCCTTCATGTTTCTTTAGTCTCCTCATTCTTCACTAAAACTCTTTGATCCTCACTCTTAATGCATCTGACATGTTCTAGGTCCCTAGGTTTCCTCCCCTATTCTCTCCCTCATTCCTAACTTATGATAAAAGTCACCATATGCATTAAATTTGGCCTAACTCACCGCTTTCGCAATAATGGCTATTTGAACTTTGTAATTCCATAACCAAGTTTCTATGGATAATTGTCATTTTTCGTCTGCACTTTTCAAGGACTGCTTTCACTATTCTTTTAATACAAATGGCAATTTTTGTTTACCCAATATTAGTTTCTTTTTTCAAATTTCATTTTCCTTCGTTTACCAATTTATCTCTAAATATCACTATTTTCTCTTTTTTGGTCCCCCTGTCTAGTTCGTGGGCAATTCATCTCTCATTTCTTTCTTGTTCATCACATAGTACAACTATCTAAAATTACTACACTATGTTGTGGTTAGGATCTTTCCTCAGATAATCTTTTGGATCTTACATGTTGACCGTTCTATCCTCCTAGTGAGGAAGATGTTTATTTGGCTCTTATTTGATCCACTTTAAAAGTCACTAAATTGTCATTCTCTTTTTTAAGTACACGTTTACTTTTGCTAGATCATATACCATTGCACATTCATTTCTTCAAACTCCATATTTTTCCATCAACTCTCTCGTATCATCCATTGGCATTGCATACATTCCCATGCAAGTCAACCACTATAAGTATTTTCTCTCCCTTAGGAATTCCTTGAATTATTTATTTTTCTTAATTGTTTCATCTAGTCCTAATTGAGTTGCATGTGCAATAGTTATGTTAATTATCTTGTAACCATTTTAATTCACAATATTCTATTACCTATTCTTTTAACATTGAAAATTCATCCTTTAATTTTGTTTACTATTATTCTTACCCTATTTCTTGTTTTCTCATTGTGTGTTAAAGTTTACAGCCAACAATTTCCTTAGCCTTTTTTCCTTTCAACTTAGTTTCTTGTAGACAAACTAGATTAATTCTTATTTTCATTGTATCTGTTGAAGTATGTGCGTGCATTGTGGACTTGCACTTGGTTCCCCGAGTGTTCTCAGCAGAGAATAGTGTTTCTGCTAGGGGGTGTTGAAGTATATTAATTTCTGTATCTTCTAACACCTTAAGGTTTTGGGAGAGTTGGTTAATTCATGGTTAACATTGTCTTCAAGCTTCATATTCTAGTTGTCAAGGTTACTACATTCGAAGTTGCTAGGAGAATCCTACTCTCTTCGACTGGCTTTTTTACTCACATTCATCCATGGTGTAGGAACCCTTGCTTTATTCTCACTGTATCCGGGTGTTGCTTTGAGGGAACACCCCAACTTACCCTTGCCCATATCTCATTGCACTCGAGTGATAATGTAGTGCATTGCTTTTTGGGAATGCTCTAGCATAAGGTTGAAACAATGAATTTTCAAGGTTCATGTTTAAATGATCTGGGTAAGGTTTTATGCCTGCTGTTTACTTTTGCAACAATCTTGTTTTTCTGGGTTTGGGACCTATAGTGTAGAATACACTGGTGGTCTTTGTGGGCATGTATCCATACCCAATTGCTAGTCTCATTTTAGCTGGGTCCTGGTACCTTAAGATTCATGTGGCAGATTGATCCAACTCTTGGGCACATAATTGCACCCGATTTCTGTAGCTGAACCCATGTAAAATAGCATATAAAATCTGGTTTAAGGCTCTAATTTTTCATTAGTATGCTGTTGCATGACGACTAAGTAGGCAATACCCATGCTTGTGTAACACTTGATGCTTCCATGCAATTGATTAGATAGTTTCACTAGGGAAAAAAAATAGCTACATCATTAAGGAAAAAAGACTTTTTTGTTAGTTTTCCTGTGGATGTATTGTGCAACACAAGGTTACGCAACTATACTTTGCCAAATTGAAGTGTTACCTTTGGCATTTTTGGTAAGGAATCTTTCGTGGGTTGTCAATGGCATACTCCATGGAACTATAGCTCAATTTGGAGTTAGTGTGTTTATTTTAATTATTTTTAATACGATCAATGTGCCTATGGGCTATGGGTGCTACATGTTATTTGCATTCCTTGAAATCAAGGTTGACTCAAACACAATATTTAGCATGGCTCCTGGCTGAACTGGCACTGTACTATGTTAATTTTTGTAATTAACAATGACTAGTGATAGCCTTCTCTCTTTCACTCTCTAAAGATTCTGTATTGATTGTGGTATATGTGCAGGCATGGTTTTTAGATCAGTTTGGAGTCCTTCATGATGGGAAACAACCTTATCCAGGTGCCATCTCAACATGTATGTTTTAAATTGTTGATTTTGCATTTGGGTAAGCTTTTTATAGCTGTTTCTTTCTCGGTTGAGTGGTATAATGGTGCTTATTATTGGTTGAATCAATTTTGTGAATAATAGTAGAAAAGCTTGCAAGCCATGGAGCCAAGATGGTGATCATTAGTAATTCATCAAGACGTGCATCAATGACCATTGAGAAACTGAAGAGCCTTGGATTTGATTCTTCTTTGTTTCTCGGGGCTATCACGAGTGGAGAATTAACACATCAGTACCTGCAAAGGTCATATCCACCTTATCTTCTGTAATCAAGGATTAAAATCTCTTTTGATATTGAGTCATCATTGCTGTCTGACAATGTTATAGACTTGCACAAGTTACAATTTGTAGTGGTTGATTCAGCCTATGTTTAATCAACTTAAAATCCATTGCACACTTGATGGAAATCAGACTCAGCTCTCGAAGAAACAATCAATGGAGGTTTGAAGAGCCCCGATTCTAATCTGGCACCATTACAATGGTGTGTGGCACAAGGGGGAGCTAGGGAGATCATAATACTCATGTGATTATGCTTAGGACTCGTATTTTAGTTTATTTGATATTTTAGTTTCATTATCGCAGTATTCATAAAAAAAAAGTTTTCATTATCTTAGCTGCTGGATTTAGTATATTCTGTTATTTATTTATTATTTCTTATGTTTTTGGGTATCAAGGGTATTTTTGTGCAGCCTTGGTATTTGGGTCTGGTCCAAACCTGGACCCTCTTTTAACTATGGGTCAAAGTTTAGCTGGTTAATTCTGTTTGGGTTTTACTCTTGTTTGGTTACTGGTTTATGTTATAAGTTTGACTTTTCAAACTTTCTAATTTGTGTTCAATTGGGAATAGAATTAAGGGGGCACATCCAGCAGGTTTGTCTTTTTCTGTTTCTTCTTTTGTCATCTTCATTTTGAGTTTTTGTTCACAGATTACTATGTGCAGCTATTATACCAAATCTTTATCTTCACTACTCTTCCTTCTACTTCTGTATTTTCCCTATTTTCTCTGTTATTCTCTCTCTCTCTCTCTCTCTCTCTCTCTCTCTCTTCCATTACAACCGTCTACTATCGTCATTCAAATCACCCATATAGCTGATCAAAATCCCAAAAAACTCTTTCTAAGTTCTAATTAACCTTAGTTACCATCCATCAAACCAAATCAGCCTATACATTTTTCTTCATACCTGTAAACCCGGACCTAAAACCATTCCTTTCCCTTTCAATATGAAACTAATTCTTTTAATTGTAGACACCAAAAATCTCTTTTGTTTAGCCTATCAAATCCTAACAACTGCTATTTGATCAGAGGCTTAAAGCCCTAATTTTCTAATGTTAAAGCTGATCGATCAATCCTACATTAAAGTTTGGTTTCAAAGCTGAATCAGCACTAATAACCATAAGAAGTGGAAGAAATTTTAGAGGGAAATTGATTGACTGACAGCATGATGAATTCGTCATGATTATAGAGAGAGTTGATGTGTCGGAGGCCAAGTCTCAAGAGTTACAAGGTTTTTCTCTTTTGCCCATTGAAAATCCAGGTTATTCAGCAATTGCCACAGTTGTGCTTCATCTAGTGCATCAAGGAATGTAGAAGAATGAGTAAAGGAGCGTGTTCCACCGAGGGAGAGAGTTCCTTCACCACCTTCTAGGGTTAGCCTTAGAACCATTTGACCTTATGGGAGGCAAAATCCTTCTCTTTTGGATATGATGGGCACAATGGAAAAAGATTAATATAAGAGGTATGCTCATTATGATTCAACTTTTGATATTAGAAAGTAAGGGTAGAAGTGTTGTTAAAATTATAAACGATCAGGTTGCTATATAGGTACAAACCACTTGTAGAATGTAAAACAAAATTAAAATTCCACTTATAGATGTAGTTGGATCAAAAGTACCATAGTAAGCATGATTAGGACTGAGACATGTCAGTGACACATTCCTTAAACCTGATTTCGTGTCCCTTCTTGGATCTCTTCCTCCATGTTGCAGGTTGAAGATGGTCAGGCTCCAAGATTCAACAATCCTTGAGTTTCTTCCTTGCTAGTGTATCACTCAGTAGTGCTTTATTATCAGGCCATAAAAATAGAAGAAAATAGAAAAGGAGGAGAAGATGTATTTGTCCATGCTCTCTCGCACAACCGTAATCCTCTTATATAATAGAGCCTCTTATTTGTTGAAGTCAAGTCAATGGGCTCACTTATTATGGCCCATTATATTAGCACATTAACTTCACCATGACAGGAAACAACTGGTTAAGTCATGGGCAAAAGATTTAAGGTCCACTAACTCGTTTTCTAATAGTAGAAACTGGCTAGTTAACTTAAGGCCTTTCCAACATTAAAACTCTTATAACTCATTTATTAAAGAAGCAAAAGGAAAATAAATAATATAAAGCCTAAAAGACCAGCTTAGGACCTGTACTATACACGTGTACAACATAACACAAAACATCATGATGTGGCATGGCACACGTGCGTGCGTGTGTGTTGTGCCATGTAACGCGCATGTGTGCATGTGTGTTGTGCTGTGTAACATAACCCTAAAACACATATTCAAGAGGTGTGGCAACACTTCCATATATAAGGTGAAGAAATTTTTTCTTAACTAATGTAGGATTAAACTTTTACACGTTTCGTTCTCTCTCATGTTAGAAGACAAAACTTTCATACTTACAAAGATTTGATAACTACTTTATAGAAAGTTATAAAGTCTATATGTCATAATCTTTCAACTTTATGTTAAATATTATTAATATATTATTATTCGACTTTTCTTTCCTTGAAATTGAATTTTAAAATAGTAAAAGATATAACAATTCCCTCACAAATTCAAAATTAATAAAAGCTTGTCTGAGACTAAGTGAATAGTTGTGATTCTTAGGTGTTGATTTCTTTTGGACTTGAATCAGTACTTAAGATAATCAAGACAAGATTTGCAGAATTATGGTGTAAAAGATTACTTGTACCATAATTCTTTACACAAACTGACCATACATGATATCCAAACCTCAACTCTAGATTGCTGAAAACTCCCGGTTGGGTGCATTTTAGGCCTTGCACACCACTTGGATTCTCATGAGTGCTTTAGAGAACTAAGCCTAAGTTCTCATAAGAAGCGACCTCACTCCCATACTCATATAGGTGAGTCTATCAAGTGTGAACTGTAATTGAAACACACCACCTATAAAGGATATAAACCCATTAAAAATTACAAAACTCATCCTTATGTTGTAGTTTGCACTATCATCATCATAGGAATGGAGCACAAGTGACAATGCTACTCTCTACAAACTCTGTAATGACTTGTTTTTACTCGTTGAACCTATTCCCTCGGATCTCTAGTCACATAGGTTGGGTTATCATCATTTGTTGTCTATCTAAAAGGTTTTAGCCCCATTCACCTTGATGATTCACAAATTGACTTTCTTATCAGTGGTTTTGTCAGACGATCTGCCAAGCTCGTCTCTGGTCTCACAAAGTCTAAGGTTAATACTCCATCATCAGTAAGTTGCCTTGTTACATTGTGTCTTAGACATATATGTTTATTTTTGCCATAATAGGCCTTATTTTGAGTTCTAGCAATAACAATTATATTATCACAATGTAGTGAAACATGTGGAACTTGTTTGGGCCATATTAGCATATCAACTAAAAGGTTCTGAAGCCATTTAACTTCAATATTAGCCTTTTCTAAGGCTATAAACTCAGCTTCCATAGTGAAATAGGCTTTACTAGTTTTCTTGGATGATTTCCAAGACACTCCACCATCACCTAATGTAAACACATAACTACTAGTGAATTTAAAATCAGTGGAATCTGATATCTAGTTTTCATCACTGTATCTTTTTAGTACAACAGGGTATCCACTAAAGTATAGTCCTAAATCAATAGTTCCTTTCAAATACTTTAGGACTCTGACTAATGCTAGCCAATGTACATAACTTGGGTTGTGAGTATATCTTCTTAACCTACTCACAACATAAGAAATATTAGGTCTTGTACAGTTGATTATATACATTAAAGTACCTATGATACTAGCATATTCTTTTTGTGAAATTCTATCACATCTATTCTTTTTCAGATTAGTATTATGGTCAAAAGGTGTTTTTACAAGCTGACAATCATCTTAACCAAATTTCTTTAAAATTTTATCAATGTAATGTGACCGGGACAACACCATACACCATAATTTTTTTTTAATAACTTTAATTCCTAAAATCACTTAAGTTTCTTCCAAGTTTTTCATATTAAATTTTGAAGATAAGAAATTTTAAGTGGATTTAATTATCTAAACTAGTCCCTATGATAACCATGTCATCCACATACAAGCATATAAAATACACCAACTCCTTATTCAAACTTATGGTAAACACACATATCACAATCCTTTATTGAATAACCATTATTTATTAAAGTGTTATCAAATTTTTCGTGTCATGTTTAGGGGTTTGTTTTAGATCATATAGAGATTTAGTTAGTTTGCATACTTTGTTTTCTTTCTAGGAGCTTTATAATATTCTGGTTGTTCCATGTATATTTCTTCTTTTAAATCTCCATTTAAAAATACGGTTTTAATATCTATTTGATGGATGACTAATTTATATATTGAAGCTAAAGCAACTAGTGTTCTTATTGTTGCTATTCTAGTCATGGGTGAGAACGTATCAAGGTAATCTACCCATCTTTTGTTTATACCCTAAGGTAACTAATCTTGCTTTAAACTTATCTATAGTCCTATATGATTTTAATTTTTTCTTAAAACTCGTTTGAACCCAATTGGTTCAGTTCCAAGGGGTAGATCAACTAATTCCCAAGTATGATTTTCTAAAATTAAATATATTCACTTTGTATGGCTTCTCTCCATAATGGTGCATCAAGAGATGCAACAACCTCATTATATGTTAAGGGATCATTATCTATTAATAGGCTAAAGGGTTAGAATCTACAAGAAAAGTTGTAAACTCATCACCAAAAGTTTGAGCTTTTCTCTATCTTTTCCCTCTTCTAAGTTTTATATATTTTGTCTTTGCTACAACTTTTTCACCTTCACTTTTTAGTTCAACATCTTTAATATTATTATTATTATCACTTCCATTTCTTTTGTTATGGGTTTCTTTAATGGAAATATGTTTTCAAAAAATTCAGCATCGTTAGACTCAATTATAGTATTTGGTTCTAAAATACTATTTTTTGATTTTAGGACAAAAAATCTATATACAACACTATGTTCAACATATTCTGCAAAAACACAATCAGCAGTTTTAGGGTCTCTATTCCTTTTCTTAGTTTCTGGTAAACTAACTTTTGCTAAACACGGCACACCTAAAAATATTTCAAATTTTGTTTATGTTTAAACAAATTTTGTAAAGTGTTTTCCCAGTTTTCTTGTGGGGTATTCTGTTTTGGATATAGCACATTGATACCATATCTTCTCCCCACATGTTAGGAGGTAAGCCTGAATTGTTTAATAAACAGTTCATTATTTCTTTTAGTAGCCTATTTTTCCTTTCCGCTACGCCATTTTGTTCAGGCAAGTAAGGAGTAATAGTTTCATGAATTATACCATTTTGTTGACAAAATTCGTTAAAGGGGTTAGATTCAAATTCTCAACCCCTATTTGATCTTAGCCTTTTTATCTAATCGATTTTCAACTTTATTTTTGTATTTTATAAACATTTCAAGTGCCTTATTTTTATTTCTAATTAAATATAATTTTATAAATCTAGAATAATCATCTAAAAAAATTATGTAATATTGTTTTCCACTTCTAGTAATGGTATTTTATTTAAATCCCCTAAATCTGTATGTATCAAAGATAATAATTCAGTTCCTCTTTGAGCCATTCTATATGATATATTTGTGAATTTGGATTTTACACAAGTCTTATATTTGTCTATATTGTTTATTTTAAAATCTGGTAGAAGTTCTAAATTCTTTATTTTCTTGAGGTATCTAACATTAGTGTCTTAAACGACCATGCCACAAATTAACAAGTTCAACAACGATATAAGTAGAAGAAGATACAAACTCATTCGCATTAACATTCAATACAAATAAACCCCCATTACAATAGCATTTCCTAATAAAAACCCCATTATTTTATTAGCTTCTATCACCATTTTCATTTCCACTTTGTTCAATAGAAGAGCAGAAATAAGATTGTGGCAAATCTTGGGGACTTAGAGACCGTCATGGAGCGTGAGAACCTTTCCTGAAGTTAATTTCAATCTCACATTTCTTTTACTAACCAGTGGAGTACCGTGAGAGTCACCCATTATCATGTGCTCTCCATCCCCCACTTTTTATTAGGAGGAAAACATCCGCCTGTCACCATATATATGACGGGTTGCTCAAGTGTTCAAGACCTAGTCCTGGTTATCACCCACTAGGTTGGCTTTAGTGACAACGGCAACGAATTCTCCATTTTCTTTAGTTAGGTTCATGTGTCCTTTAGAATGTTTACCTTTTTTTTTTTTTTTTTTTTTTTTTTGTGTTTTCACACCACAACATGGTGTCCTAGTTTTCCACAAATAAAGTAGTTTCCCCTTACAGTTTTCTTAAACTGTTTTCCAGACCGTTTAAACTTTCTAGAACCAGTTCTAGATCCAAATTTCTAGGATTTAAACTTAGTTTTGTTATTTCCAAAATTCCCAGAATTTTCTAATACTAGTTGTCCTTCATCATATACAATTTTTTCTACTTTCTCATAATTTTCTTCTAATTTGTTACTTTCTCCTATCTGAATTTGTACTATAAGTTCTTCTAGGGATAGATCCTTTCTTTTATGTTTCTGTAGTTTTTCCTAGATGGGGTTAATTTCTTAATAAGGGTTATAGTTTGGAATTTCTTATTCATAAACATGTCTTATGCAAAACATTCACTTGCCAGTTTTTGGAACTCAATAATTTGGTCTTTCATAGACTTACTACCCATCATTTTATAGTCCAGAAATTTACCTACTATATATTTTCCACTCCCTGCATCTTTCGTTCATACTTCTTTATAGGAGCATTCCAAATATCTTTGGCATGGTTCATTTTGCAGTAGACATCATAGTTGTCATTAGCCAAGTATTCATAATGTAATTCTTGCAGAGACGGTTTGTAGTATCCCATGCTGTGCTTGCCCCAGATCTAGCAGGTTCTAGTTGGTCCTCAGCTTTAGTAGGTCTGGGCTTAGATAATACCTATGAGATAGATATGGTTTTAAGTATAAAGAGAGGTTTTTGTTGTCAACTATTATTGTTGCGGCTGTCAAATAGCTATAATTTCGACAACTTGAGTATAGACAACTGGTTTGTAGCCATGATTAAGCAACCTAAAATTCAGATTCCGGTTTAAGGTTGTTGTTAAAATTATAAACAATCAGGTTGCTATACAAAAACAAACTGCTTGTACAATGCAAAGCAAAATTAAAATTCCACTTATAACTGTAGTTAAATCAAAAGTACCAAAGTAAGCACGATTAGGATTGAGGCATGTCAGTGACACTGCCCTTAAACCTGATTTCGTGTTCCCTCTTGGATCTCTTAATGCTACGGGTTGAAGATGGTCAGGCTTTAGGATTCAACAGTCCTCGAGTTTCTTCCTTGCTAGTGTAGCACTCAGTAGCAAGGGCAGGTGAATATTAGTAGTGTTCAATTCTCAAACAATAAAAATAGAAGAAAATGGAAAAGGAGATGAAGATGTGTCTGTCCACACTCTCTTGCGCAACCCTAATCCTCTTATATAATAAAACCTCTTAATCTGTTGAAGACAAGTGATGTAGCCAATTTGAAGAGACTACTGTACGTGCCTCTTCATAAGATAACACAATTTACAGTGTTGTAAATTTTTTTGTTGTTTTTTTTTTTGTTGTTGTTTTTTTGTTTATGAGAGTAATCACGCCACTCTCTTTTATCCTAAGTTTTTAAGGGTCAAAACTTGCTTTTTTGATTTGATTTTGGTGTCATTAGAGAAGTTATTCAGTTACCTTTCTAATGAGACTAAGATTGCGCAAATCCAAGGTGATTTGGGGAAGTTATGACTAAATTACTATAGGGGTATCAGTGAATGACGTGAATAGTGTTTTTGGTCAATAAGTCAAAATGTGGGCCCACTAACATGCGGGCTAACAACCCTCATATTTCCCACTTTTTGGTAATTATAAATTTAGGAAGTTTTATGTGTTAAGAAAGTATTAGATTTAGCAAAACTTGTATAACGAGTTTTGAGTATTTTAGTGAGTGTAAGATTTAGAAAGTGTGATTTTAGTAAGTTTTAGTGTTCAAGTTTTCCAATTTTATATTTTATAATTTTCAAAGCTTGTAAGCCTATTTAAAGGCACCAAAGTTGAGAAATAAAAGACATGGAAGATTAATAAAAAAAAAAAAACAACATGTTATTGGATGGTTTCCCCAAGGCTGGCCGTGACCAGGTTTTTCTTCATAAGGTGACGCCTCCCCTATATGCTCCCCTTTCTCTCCTTCATGTGGGTTGTCGCACCTTAGTGCAGGTGTGAGTATCTACTTCATCCGCCCTCTTTCTCATCTCTTCTCTTATTTCGTCTTTTCCTTCTTTTCTATCTTTTTCTTCTCCATCTTTTTCCCGTTTCTTTTCCTTTAAAAATTCATATTTTTTGTAATTATTTTTCTAAAATCCTAAAATTTGGAACAGTGGTACCTAACAGGTTTAAGTACCCACTTGTAAAATTTCATAGCAACCTGAAAATTTTACAGGAGTATTTTCGTTATTTCACACCATGCACAGAAATTTTTGTTTCCATTCTTCTTTCAAGCTGTGGTTTCTCTTTATTGTGCTGCATCAACACTTCATCAAAGAATCACACAATTTTCTCTCATGCTCAAGGACCCACACATATGTTCACACGTGGTATGCATACACAAGAGAAATCATTTTTGTGGCAAATTAATACTGAAGGGGTTTTTTTCCCCTAAAGTACTTGAACCATAAATTAAAATTTGAAAACCGACATTTTAACCATTGTAGCCAAGAAAACCTTAAGTAAGTTTTTCCTATAATATTTAAATCTTGAAACTATCCTAACAGATATATTCTAGGATATATCTATGTTTTATTTGTTTTGGTTGGTAACTATAATTTATTAAGATAAAAGAAAAGAGAAAGGGAAAGAGGCCCAAGAGTTTTCATAGGGCTTAATGAAGCCCAAAGCATGACGAGTAGAAAACAAAGCAGCAAAGCCAAAACCCTTAAAACAAAAAAAGACCTAAACCCAAACCTTGCTTCACCAACCACTTATTGATCTGAATACCTACTCGAAAAAATGCACAGTACCCTTAACCAACCACAACTAAAGGTAAAGAGGAAAATCACAGCCAACCAACCCCAAAGGATCCCGCAAAACGAAATGCACCCAAAAAACCAACACCAACCCTCAAGAACATCAACAACTTACATCTGAGGCAAATAGCTTTCTCCTGTCGTCATTTCTTGTCCTTTTTGAAGCCCTGACTGGAATCTTATCATTAATACCCAGTTCAGAAGTTTAAGAACCTCTTTTGAGGGCTATGGTTGATCTATAATCGAGAGATTCCCTCTGGGAAGATCCTGTTGGTGGGTTTCTAGACGATCCCCCTGCCCCATGCTACCAAGAGGCATATGGTCCTTTGCTATCCCATCCACAAGGTCTGCAACCTCCATCTTCTTTGCACCTCCCATATATGTTGGAGTAGCTTGGATATGAAACACTCATGTAATACAAAAATACAAGGTTTTAGTATTATATTCTTAATTATTTGATATATTCTCATTATATCAAATTATCCTTCAGATGTTTTACTTTATTTTTATGAAGTTTCCTAGGTTATGTCAACAATTGAGGGAAACATTTTCTTTTATTTAAGTTATTGTTTTCATCTTGATTTTTTTTTTCTTAAATCTTATTTCTCATACCCATTATATCTTTTAATGAGATTTTTAGGATAAAAAAACTAAATGCGTGTTTCGAAAGATTGAGGAGCTATGTTTGTCTTAAAACATGTTTAAATACAAAAATGAGTAAGTACAGATTTAATTAGGCCTTTAATTTTAGCAATATAACACTGATATTATCACGTCAGTTTGTAGCCTCTAAATAGTGGTCTTTGTTTTGTAATTATTGTATGATATAATCACATGATAAGAACTTGTGCTTTATGCTCCTGGAACTTGCAACTGAGGAAGAACCTAAATGATTGGGAAGTAGATGCATGAGCAGGCTGTTGAGGATTCTTGATGGGTACATTCTAGAAGATAGTGAGGCGTAGGATGTGAGAGTTTGGCTGTTGGATAAGGATGATGGCTTCTCGGTTAAGTCCCTTTATTTGGCTTTGGCTCAGAGTGAGGCATCTCTTTTCTGTCGAAGTTTATATGGATCAAGCTTGTTCCATCCAGGATCTCCTTTTTCATATGGCTGCAGTGATGGGATCGCACTCCAATTTTGGACAATCTAATTCGTAGAGGTCTTATCTTTCCGAATCGATGCTGCATGTGTGGGAATGCAAACGACCCATCAATTTATCTATTTGCTCATTGTCCAATGGCTGTAGCTCTATGGGATTTCATGACTGTTCAATTCAAAGTGAATTGGGCTGTGCTGGGCTCCTTGAGGGAGATTCTTAGCCTGGCTTGGAGATGTGGAAGCAAATTCCATTGGCTATTTGGGAAGAAAGCAACCAGCATATCTTTAATGGATTGTCAGCCCCTCTTCCAAAATTGATACTCTACCCTTAGCAAGATTATTGAATGGCTTTCTTCTGGCTCTTTTATTCAGTCATGTCCCGTTTAGAGTTTGGATTTTTGACTGGGACTCCTTGATTTCCAATCAATAGGGTTGTTAACTGTTGGGTTTTGTTTATTTTTTATGTCTTGCCAGGGCATCACTCATGCTCCCAGGCTGTCCTTGTTCAGTTGTATTCTTCGCTCTCTTTTGCTTTTTATGAATTATATTATCTTTCAAAAAAAATTATTGTTTTTAAAGACACTTAGAAAATACACATTCGTTCAAAATTTCATGAATTTAGGCTTAATATTGAGAGACATATAAAAAATTGAAGTTTGCTACGGTTAAAATTTCATGATATTTGGATAAGATTAGCTAGGAAAAATCATGAAATTGGGAAAACTCAAAGCTCCTTTAATGGAGGTTTATGAAAATCAAAAGGAATCTTGGAATTTGAAGGGAGAAGAAGAAGAGAGTAAGAAAAAAAGAGAACGATAAAAAGTGACTAAGAGAGACAAAGAGAAAGATAAGAGATATACCTTGAAGGAGAGAGGGAGCCTGCGGCTGCACCTATAGAAGAGATAGAGAGAGGGGAGCCATGGTGGCATCTACCCTTGGATGGAGAAGACAAGGCCCACCTCCTACTTTAGGAAACCACTCAAATTCACAAACAAAACTTAATATTTTTCACTGATTTATTCATGGGGAGGGTGCCTTAAATAGACTTACAATTTTACTAGAAGTAGCAACTCTCTAAATTAGAAACCTGTTAAAACTCCTAAACTTGTAGCCTAAGAAATGCAAAAATCAAAGACTTACTTAAACATAACCTTTTAAAAACTTTACTAAAACAACTAAACTTGTTGTACAGGTTTTACCAAACCTAAGACTTTATAAAAACATAAACTTCTAAAAAACCCTATTCCCGCAACTTTTGATAAACCTGTAGTAATTTGGTCATAACTTTTCCAAATCACCTCGGATTTGCACAATCTTGGTCTTATTAGAAAGGTAACTGAATAACCTCTCCAATGACACTATAATCAAGCCAAAAACTCAAGTTTTACTTGGAGAATGATTGTCTGTGATGAAAAAACCTTTGTAGGCATGCTACAAATTGACACATGATGTGTTTTTGAGTTTGGTGCCTCTTTGGACACCTACTTTTTCAACTTGGCATTTTTTTGGACATTTTAACCCTAGTACACCACATGTCAGCTTATAGTTCATCACAGTGACTCACGGACACTTTTTCATCACAGAACATTTGTTTCCGTTTTTCTTCGGTATTGGATTTGAAGTTCCTCTCCCCCCACCCCCACTAGGTTCGTGAACTTCATCACCAAGCCTATAGGGCTTCATGGATTAAAAATTCTTTCTAGGTCCTCGATTTTTAAATCACCAATCAGCTGGTTTTATTATCTGTGGCCACCAGGGGATGCTGTAAAGCATTCATGTGGCACTGGGCCAAGGCATTCCAAAAAGGCAGCTGAACATTCCACTGAGTCACCAAATAGGAACATGTCTGTTTTATTGAGACATCCACTTTTACCACTTGATAGAGAGGCTTATTACGTTGAAACTTGCCACATGGGGAGAGGATTATGGGGCAAAGCATATGTACCTCTTTGGGTCCTCCACTCAGCTTGCAAAACTAGGGCTGATATCCTCTATGCCACCCCCCTTGTGTGACGCTCAAGGGCCACATGTGGGGGGGGGGGGGATCAATTCACTTTTTGGAGGTGATGTGACATCCCAGAAAGTGAGTTGATCCCTGTGTGGCCCTTGAGTGTCGCACAAGGGGGGTGGCGTAGAGGATTTCATGCTGCAAAACTAGCCCATCCATGAAGCTTACTTTTGCCACGTTGTTGGTGTAGAAATTCTTTTCTCTATCTATTGTCAATTGTTCTTCTCCATGAGCAAAATTTGAAAACAAACTTCTCCGTGGTTTTGCTTTCGATGAATGCATCTGAGTTCCTTTTGTCTGTCGAAATGTCTGGTATTTTTCCTTAAAATGGTTATTTTGAGCAGTGAATTGAACAGAGTTGGATGGAAATTCTCATTCTACCGATCTCATAGTTGCACCTTCACATAAATAATACTGAAGTATTGTACCTTTTGCTGTCTTGATTTTTGTTTGAATTCCTTCCACCTTTTTTTTCTGTCGTTGTCTTTTGAGTGGAAAATACATTAATAGGGAAAAGAACCTTCAGTTAGTCTTAATGCAAGACATACCAATTTGAATGGTTTTTTCTTTTCTTTTCTTTTCTAGGTTGATTGAACTGTTTGATCTGATATGATGCAAACTTTCCTTTCTGTAACAAAAAAAATGGTTTTGAAAGTTTTTCTTTAAGATACTAATGGATCAATTTTTAGGAAGCTTTTAAACAGGTGTTGTATATTTATGGGTGTCATTATTATTATTTTTTCTCTTTTTCTTCTTTTCATTGATTGTTTTCCATTGTCTATGAAAGGACAATGAGGGCCAAACTCCATTGCATTACGCTGTAATATGTGAGAGAGAAGCTATTGCTGAATATCTTGTGAAGGAAAATGCAGACGCAGATGTGAAGGATAATGATGGCAAATCTCCATGTGACCTATGCGAATTGAACTGGCCTTGGATGCTCCGCTCATCACCGGCTAAACTGATTGACTGATGGTTTCTCATTTCTTTTTCCCACTTGATTGAATAATCCTGCTGCATGTATATGTAACCCAGGGACCTTTTGTGTTGCATGATGTAAGTACACTATGTTCTTTCTTTTATTATTTTTTACTAGAACAAACTAGAAAGTGATTGAAATATGAAAGGCAAAATGAGATGCATGCTCACTTGTTATTTTTATTACCGTGTCAATGATTGATATATAGTTTAAAATCACCCACTTCAAGCAATTCAGTTGAAAGACTTGCCCATCATTTTGGATGGTTTGGTTAGGAGGGTATACGTGCCTGATCACAAGTCTATCAACTTCATTTATAGTTCCAGTGTCTGTCTTCTCCACATTAAATTTTCCATTCGAGCAAGATTAATGTGTTAAAAGTCCATTACATCACAAACCATTATAGCCTGTATAAACATTGCAGATGTTCAATTAATACACATGTCCACCAATCTATATGTTCAATCACTGTTACTAAGCCAGGTCGGACCAGTTGTTTCAATCAGTCAACCCGGATCTGGACCTTGGCCAGCCTCCACTTAGTGACCCAAGGTTGTTCAGTGCATCCACCCAGGTGGGTTAGGTTCGACACAATACTTTGAAATGATGTGAAGAGGGATTTTGGGACAGATTCTATTTTATTACTTCAGAAGGGTGGTGGATTTATAGTAGGTGGGCTCCAAATTTTTTTTTTTTTGAAAGACAAGGTACTTCAACTTAGAGATGTTTCAGGCAGGGCACAAGAAACAAGAATCCACAACAGGGAACCAAAAGCCGCTAGGGCTCATACACTAAGACATCCCAATTAAAATCCCAAGAACTATAGTGTTGAAACCTGGAAGACCGATTGACAGCCACTCGAACAGCTTCGATCGGGGGAGTTGAATCATCACAGCCATTATTGGTTTACATGCGTGAACCTAGAGCGGTTTGTAGACTGAGGAGAATAAGATCAAATCATGGAGTTGTAAACTAGTTGTTTGAGTTGTCTGAAAGAGTAGAGAATGTTTGAAAGGTAGTTAGCATCAGCATCTATCAATGCAACCAAAGCAGTTGCATTCTTTAAAAGATTGTGGATTAATTGGTTTCATGTTTCAAGTCAACAGCGATCATTTCCTTTATATATATAAAGAGAATGGAGAAAAGCGAGGCGGACAAGCTCCAGGAGGTAAAAGGGGGTTGAGAAGGGTGGCGGTGGACCCAAACCCATAAAAAAATTCAAATCAATAACAAATAGGGAATGTGAAACATAGCACTACCAGACACCATACAGGAAGAAAGTCTTGAGTGCTAAACCAGGAGAATGAACAGCGATAGGAGAATGTACAGTGACAAATAACTGAAACACTCTTGGGAAGCACCACAATAGTTGAAAGTAAGGGCAATGTTAAAGTGAATGCAAGAAGTGGTTCCATGGCAATAGGCTCCGCACCTCGGAAACGCAATGCCTAAAGTGAAACAGGAAGGGTG
>JAOXJP010000016.1:6247648-6260438 GCA_025762735.1 Platanus orientalis
CTTTCTTAGAAATCAATCACTTGATGATTACAGTCATGACTAAGATATGCAATGTGCTCATGCCATGTCTAGTCTACCACTCCATGTATTTTACAAATTATGGAATTGACAATTTACATTAACAAATCTCTCTTAGAACGGGGAATCAACTCTCTACGGACTTCTTGCATTTGCTCATCGATGTGCTTGTTGCTAGTTTCCAAAGCTAGAGTCAACCTATCCACCTTCTCTGCTAAGTCCCTAAAGACTGGGTCCTGAGTAAGTTGGGAGTTAGTTCATTTTCCTAGGGACATCTTTCTATGATAATCTAATCCAGACTTAGTGGGCATACATCAAAGGAACACAAGATAGTAGACTCTAGATTCCCTAAGAGAATGCTTAAAACTCCAAGTGCTGAAAAATGCCTAAGACACTGAAGAAAGATTAAGAACATGCAATGTAATGTGAGAAAATGTAATAAACTAACCTAATATGCAAAACTATACCTAAAGTACAACCTAAGGGTGACTTATATTCTAAACTTAAGCTTTAATACCAAATCTGATGCAATATGTATGTAGGTAAGTAAAGTGTGTGAAAAGAAGATTAAACATAAAATCACACAAGTAATAAAGTGTTATAACCTAGATCCTACTCACACCAAACACAAGAAAATTAGATGGTTCTTTAGTTAAAAGAGATATGCATTAAAGGAGTTAAGGAAAACAAAATAAGAAACATCAATGAGGCCTAAGTAATATGCTAGATTATCCAACTAAGTTAGAGAACAATTGGAAATAAGTTTGCTGTCCAGAAAATTCTCACTGTAAAAAGTGTGCAATAAAGTGCCCAAGTAATGAAAATAAGATGAAAAAAAACAGTGAATAGGGTAAGGGAATTAACCCTAGGCACTTTAATGAACTAATAAATGATATTCAATGGGTTGATGAGTGTGTAGGGACTGTCCAAATAGTAATTTCCAGTAAACAAGTAGTTTGGAAATTTTAACAAACACCATGTGAGTAGAAAACTAAAAGTAGGGTGATTGATGGAATTAGGGAAAGCAAAACAAGGGATTTTATTGGGGACTTAAGGGGCTGATGTTAGAATATTATTAGGATCAAAACTTAGGGCTGTGGTGTTAGAAAAACACCCAGAAAATGGCCCTTATCAGTCCCGCAGTCTACGCCATAACTACCAATAAATCATTGTTTTCTAGGGAATCAAAAGGGTTCCAAATAGTAGAGATAGAACCTGATTTAATTGATGATGAATCCTTGATGTCTCCTCATGTGAAGTCAATCAAAATTCCAATCAAAGAAGCAGGAACAAAGGGGTTTTGTTGAGTTTCGAAAATCTGTCCAGAACACCTAAGTGCCCCTTACTTCATGACAAAACCCAATGGGTTTTGTTTTGTCCGAAATATTCTGCTGTGGGTTGCTCTAGTAGGTGTCGCCCAGCCCTCTTGGAGCTCCTGGAAGTGATGCTTCGATCAAATCTCTGAAGAGGAAGGTGTGGTGATGTAATCTTTAGAAATTGGTGATTTTCAACAAGCACAAAATCTGCAAAACAGAGTGTTAGGATGAAGAAGATGATGGATAGTATCCTTTTAACTCAAAGGGAAGGGGCTGGCTTCCACCAACAGTGTTAAACTTGGTGGAAACCAAGTCCCATTCCAAGGTTTTGGTGTTGCAAGTCTTCACGTCAAAGAAGCGAAGAAGAGCAACACAAAATTCAAAAATTGATTTATTTCATGGCATAAAGAGGCCAAGTCGTGGGGTCAATATATAGACTCCCACGGCCAGTTCTAGATACAAAATATACTCTCTAGATCAAAATATCCCTCACAACTAATAGCATATATAAAAAATACCCCTCAAATATAAAAAAGACATAAAACCCCTTAAGGACTAAAATACCCTCACATAAATGTGCCCCCTATAAGAGACATAGATAATGTCTAGTAAAATAAAAACAATAAAAATAAACTCAAAACAAGGCCCCAAACATGTGGAGATTCTCTACTGGAACCAAAGCAGATGCCCATCTCGCCTGTGTTGTCTTTGGTAAGTCTGGAAGGCCTGGACCTGATGTCCTCATCATTGTCACACTTTAGATATAAAGTTTTGTTTAGCTGTACAGATCAGTCTTTGTAAATGTGTTTTTCTTTTTTGGATAATGTAAATGTGTTATTCTTCAATGAATCATAGCTTTATCCAAAAATTTACTGTTTTATAGATCTTTTATTATCATATAGAATAAAATTACTAATTATTAAATTTGACCCATGCTCCGGTGACCATCTCTCCCCATGTATGAGGCAAGACTCCCGTCCATTTGGTATTAGGAAGACCCTAACAAAATTTTAGAGTTAGTATAGGATTTTCCCAGATTCCAAATGCAGGACAGTCCTGCTGAGTACATAGGAAGGGGCAGTCTCCATGTGCTGAGTGGGACTGCACTGCAATTGGTATCTGGGCGATCAATCATTATAAGTTTTTATTTTGTAAATCATCACGTGTATCTTTAATTTGCAAATCATCATGTGTGATGGGCATGGCTTAAGCCACATCCAGATATGGGTTTGGTCAGAGAAATCAGTTTGGATCTCTTGAATTCTAGCTTATGCAGGAACCATGCGAGAAATATTTGTTCTTTTGGTGGAATTCCAGGCGATATTCCGAGGAGCTGTGATAGCCTAAGATCACCTCATTCTTAAGCTTCATATTGGGACAGATATAAATCTTGAAGCAGATATTATTAAGAATAGAAGCTCATATCCTTGGTGAGCTCCCCACAATCCACATTGCTAGCTAGCTGAAGCAAGTTTTTGGTTTCTCTTGAGTCAATTATGTTTCCCATGATGGATGGAAGCCAATCAACCAGATGATCGTCTAGCTTTCTTGTGTTCATATGATGAAGAGATAATTTTGAGGCAGCCTGACTGACTTACATTCCTATCTCATTGAAAAGGATGCAGATTTTGTACATGTTTATGCATCTAATTTTGTTCTTCCAATACAATTATCAATTACCTATAAAAAAAAAAAAAGCATATGTGCACACATATAGTGTGGGTGTATTTACTATTCTACAATGTTAATGTGCACATGCAAGGAGTGACTAAGTCGGGAAATCATGCATCTATTTGTGAATTTACAAATATACAAGCCAAGGTCTCTTATGAAATGGTACCCTCCTTGTTTACACAGTTTATATGTGATGGAAGTAACTTCTCTTAATATAACAGCCGTTATTATTGTTCTTCCTGTTGTGATGGCATTGCTTTAGGACTCCTATAAAGTTTTACTATTATTATTATTTTTAATTAGAATGCATATGAGATCATATTTAATTATAAAACTTAGTTGAAAATAGTAATGGAAAAATAAGAACACACAGTAACATTGTGTAATGGTAATGATCCACCATCATTACCCTTGTCATCTTTGTAACAAAAGTGTTATGGATGTAGTCTGTGTGCCTAATCCTCATGTGGTGCATGCTTATAGTGTATGTCATTGTTAACTTCTGTATCTATTTATTTTCTACAATTTTGCTAGCTAAATCGGGAATAAACCCACAATTTGGAGTTGCATCCTAGAGCACATCCAAGCTCAACCCCTGTATTTCTTTAAGAACTAAGAGACGTCTTATTAAATTACAACTTAACAGAACTGGTTTTATCCTGGAAATGGGTGATTGTTGCATTTTTAGCTTTTAAACTTTCATTTTTGATTTTTATATAAACTGAAGGAACTTTTTAAATCCAGCATATGTTATTTATCTACATGTTTGGTATGGGTAAATTATCAGCTCAAATAGCATGAACAAAACAACCAGGAAATGACAAAAACCACCGACAAAAAGACAAAAAACCCACCACAAAAAGACAAAAAACCCATGTGTTTTTTTTTGTTCATTCAGTAGTGCTGTGCCTGAGCTGATCATTGCCCATTTGGTCTGTGGGAAGCAACTGCACTCATCTTGGTGATAGCAATACAGCTAAAAACATATGGTGGTTTTCCTTTTATCTACAGGGCAACTGATAACTGGAAACTTTTGAAGGAGCTAGAGAAGGCAATCAAGGTCTACTGGAGTGCAAAAGAACGGTTGCCTCCTCGGGTATTCTAAACTTTTCATCTACCGATGAATTCTCAATCATCTCTTATCTTTCTCTTCTTTTGACTTATGTGTTAGTATTGCCAAATCGTGATTTCAGTATGTGAAATGATGTTGGATTTCTACTAAACAGACAGTTAAGATTGATATCAACATTGAGAGAGACTTGGCATATGCCCTCAAAGTGAAAGAATGTCCACAACTGTTGTTCCTCCAAGGAAATAGGATCCTATATAGGGAGAAAGGTGGGACCTACAGTTTTCTCTTTTTGAGTTATGAAAGGCCTTGACCTCTTTAATTTTTCCTAAAGAATCAGCGGGTTGAAGATCCTTCTTTGTCCATGACATGGATTTTCGATGTGCAGGGATCCGAACAGCAGATGAGTTGGTTCACATGATCGCACATTTCTACTATAATGCAAAGAAGCCTTCATGGATTGATGATGCAGCTTTGTCTCCATATTAGTTTCAATTCAGGTATTAAACTTGCATTTTACACAGATTTGTGAACTCTCATTAAGGTAATCAACATCTATTGTACATGAACATGACGTTTTTTGTGTATGTTTCTGATAGTCTGATCATCAGGATTTTGGGCAATGACATACCAACAGATTCTACTAGGATTGAATAGTTAAGGTATGTGCATGGGTAGGTTATATTTTGGTTACAGGGTGTTGGATACATAATATTCTTTTTCAGGAGAACATGCAAAGGTGTTGCACCCTTGTGCTTGAGTGGGAATCTGTGTTATGATCTAGAGATAGGTTCAAGTGGGATCTATTTGTGAAGGCACTTTTATAATCATCTATCAGTTCGACGCGCACACACACACACACACACACACTAATAGGCTGTTAAGGTCTCGGGCAGCCTCAATTAAGGTACTGGTATTGGGTTAAAACAGAAAAGTATAGGGCATTGATAGGGACTATTTTAGGCTTATAAGGACAGAACTGAGGTTTGATTTCTGGAGTTTACAAGCCAAAACAGTGTAGGTTATGTGGGCAATAGGGGCTGAAAACAGAGGGTACACATACACTGATATCACAGGGCCTAATGTCAGTAAGGAGACTGGTTTCTGGGCAGTAGCTGAGAACAGTTCAGTATTTTAATGGACTAAAGGTCTATTGGTCCAGGTTCAACAGAGGGGAACACAGTAATAGGTTTAACAGGGGTTTTAAAACTAGGAGAACAATTTATTCATCCAAAAAAAAAAAAATCTAGGAGAATAAAGGCTGGTTTATAGAAAGATAGGCTTATTGGGTCATTTACTCAAACAGGTGGTAGTCGATGGGGTACATAAGCTCTGATCTGAGATAGGACATCAGGGTATTATGTGTATTGATAATCAGATCCAAATTAAGGATAATTCAAAGTCTATAATATGGTCAATTTCAAAGTATATAGGTGGGACTTCAACTGGAACTAATCAGAGCAGATTATTGGATGATAAACTCAGGTCTGATTTAATGGGACCACAATGAGGAATAGGCTAGCACTAGGGTTATTGATGGTGTAAGTTTGGGCTTACAGAGATTAGTTTAAAGAAGGAAAAAACAGAGCTGTCGGAAGGGGATTATAATAATTTTTTTTCAACAATTAAAGGGATTATAATTATGGGAGTTGGGTTCAGGTTTATAGTCTGTTGAATGCCCAGAAACTCAGGATTTCAGTACCTTGAAGACACCGAAGAACAGAGTCCAAAATCCCATTCGATAACCAATATAAGGGTTTAGTATGCAATTTAAGAATAGGATATAAAGATAGATTTCTAACACTATCACAGGGTATCAAAGACTCGGGTTTTGGAATTTAAAGATCTGGGACAGAGTTGGATTTAGTCCAAGGGCAGCCATCTGGTGTAAAGCAAACTCAGTAATTCCTAGATTAAAGAAAAACAGGTTCTAAGCCTTAAGTGTTAAGTTTCTTGGACAAATCAATAAAAAAAAGAAGTGAAGGTTTAAACAGTTCTTCAAGAACTTGGGTTTCTTGAACAAGAACTTATGTGGAACAAAGAAAAAAGAAGAAGAAAAGGTAAGAGAAAATATAAGAGAAGTAGAAAGGAGATAACTACCTTGTGGGAAAATCCCTGACCCACACTTGGTTAACATAGCCAAGTCTCAAGCTAAGGCAAATTCGAAGAAGAAGAGGAGCTTACTCGTTGAAGATAAGTAACCCAACAAAAACTTTATTCATAATCATCATCATTGTTGAGTACGAGTTATCCCTCCCTCTTAAAGAACTAACATAAAAGAAAATAGAAACAAATGTTAACATGATTCTTTCCTAAGTCTTAGAGACTTTCTAAAAAGAACATAAGCTAAAAAAACAAGGAGAAATCGTGTGGGGTTCTTAGAGCTGTCGACCACACATATTTCTATTAAAGTAGAGGCTTTACAGCTTTGCCCAAAAACATTAATGCAAATCCTCCTTTTATCCTAACTCCTAATACTTAATAAAATATGAACTAAAGCAATAAAATCACTAATAAAGGTTCCAAACAGCATGTAGAGTTCTCCCTTTGATGTATCTCATGTGCGTCACCATAGTCCTTACATGTGGACCCCACTAGGCCCATGTGTGGGTCCCACCTTTCCTCCCATGTCCTTGTCAGTTTGGTGCTTTGGGGTTATGGGATTGGAACTAAGGGTTGATGATTTGGAAAATTGTTATCAGAATTTTAGGGTTACAAAGGATCCTATGGTTATGGTTTTAGATTAGGTTGTTGTAGGGATTGTAATAGGATACAAACGGAAAATTTGATCAACCCTTAATCACAAAATTTCAGGTTTCTTATGGGATTAATGTTTTCTGATGGATTGTTGGATTAGGGATTATGAAGGACTGAATTTAGGAGAGGAATAGCAGGGATTGTTTGGTAGATTAAAGGTATTAGAAAGAAGAGAAGGCTAGGTTATCTGAAATTTCTAAGTGAAAACAAAGGGATTTGATGGGCTTTGAAATAAAGGGATTTTAACAGTTCATAGATCTAGTAAAGTGCAAGAAGCAAGAAATTTAAGGGATGAAACTAAATAGTTACCTAGAACTACAAACGAAAGAATTCTTCTCAGTTTTTTGTCCACGAGTGAATCAATATGAGTTCATTGTTCCAAATTTATCGGCAAGTGGAGAAATTAAATTGAGAGCGACAAGTAGTAGCTAGGATCTAAAAAGTTAACCAACCATACATCAATATTCATGTAGAGAACCACAAAGAAACAGCCTTATTTCAATTTTCAAGACACTGACTCTTGGTTCAATGTCCTTCATAGAAAGTTTGTAGTCACCTAAACTAAGACAATAAAGAAACTTTGACTATAATGTTAGTTGATTAGCCTTCAAGATTTCTTTTGTATTTCCTATCCCTACTCCAAGTCATAAAGTAGTTGCAATGACATGGTGATGTAGAAGTGTAGAACCAAGAGATAAAAGTTCTGATCTTCCTTTGGAAGTACTAAAAAAGGTCTAGGGTTTAAACGATGGTGGCTATGTAGGGTTTAGAATGAGTAATCAATGTGAGATCAAGAAGGTATGCTGCTGGATTTTGGATTTCAGCAGGTTTTATAGTTTTAAAGAAAGGATTTTTTGAAGAAAAAAGCAGAAAAAAAAAATGATTTTGAAGATATAAAGATGTGGGATTAGGACTAGAGGTCGGTATGTAGGATGTTTAGGAAGTGTTTGTGGGCTGTTATTTTGAAGGGGAAACAATAGTTAAAAGGCTGCTGCTATTAGGGCTAAAGGATGATAGAAACTCAAAGAGAATGATCTAGGGTTAGGGTTTGAGAGAAGTTAAGGTTTAGGATTAAGTGCAATATAAACTAGGAAGAAAAATAGAAACAAATGGTAGAGAGATTGAGGAAGAAGAAGAATAACAAGAGATGTGAATAGTACTGCATGAACAGTATATATGAACAGTATTTTGAAGGGAGAAAAAAGAAAAAGAAGAAGAAGAATATAACAAGATACCAGTAGAGTCACACCAACGACTTAGGAGTCACACCTAGGGTTAGAAAGCATCTCACTTTCTAAACTGGAGTCACACTCGTGCTCCATTTATGAGGGCTTCTGTGTTGGTAGAGATAGTGCTCGGATCACTCATCTACAGTTTGCTGACAACACAATATGCTTCGTTAAAGACAACGAAGAGTAGGTGGTTAATTTAGAAATAATCCTTTAGATTTTCGAGACAATATCGGGTCTTAAGGTGAACTTTTCGAAGTCCTGCCTGGCTGGGATTGGAGTGTATGACAGGAGGTTGACCCGTTATGCCCAGATTTTGGGGTGTATGGTAGAGCAATGGCCATTGAAGTACCTTGGGATGCCCCTAGGAGGTTCCCAAAAGTCCCTTGCTTTTTGGGATCCGGTAGTGGAAAGGGTGAACAAGAAGCTCTAGAATTGGAAGAAGAATTATATTTCTTTGGGAGGAAGGATTACCTTGATTAAATCTGCTTTAGCAAATATCCCAGTCTATTATATGTCCTTGTTCATAATGCCTATGAAGGTGGTGAAGATCCTTGAAAAACTCCAATGGGATTTTCTTTGGGAATGGGGAGGTGTAAAGAAAGATCATTTGATTAGTTGGGAGGTGGCGTATTGGCCAAAAACTCATAGAGGCCTGGGAATGGGTCGTTTAAAGGATCGGAATAAGGCGTTGCTAGCTAAATGGGTTTGGAAGTTTTCAATAGAAAGAGGAAGCTTATGGCATTCCATTGTTCTGAGAAAGTATGGCTATCACTCTAATGGCTGGAATGTCAAACCGTTTGTCTTCCTTGGTGTGGAAAAATATTATTCAGCTGGTTCGTCAGGTTGCCCCTCCCCTCAGATTCATTGTGGGAGATGGTAAATTTATTCGGTTTTGGAAGGATCCTTGGTGGAATGACCAATGCTTTTCTTCGTCCTTCCCTAAGCTTTTCAGTCTAGCTTGCCTTAAAGAGGCTAAGATTTCTGCGGTCATCTCTTACTACCCCTCTGATATTTCATGGACTTTTCCATTCTCTAGAAACCTCCATGACTGGGAAGTGGAATGGGTTAGGAATCTTATGTCTAGCCTTAATGATGTTTTTATCTCGTCGTC
The DNA here is from genome assembly GCA_025762735.1 of Platanus orientalis. Taxonomy (NCBI): domain Eukaryota; kingdom Viridiplantae; phylum Streptophyta; class Magnoliopsida; order Proteales; family Platanaceae; genus Platanus; species Platanus orientalis. The sequence continues at coordinate 6,256,826 of JAOXJP010000016.1, forward strand.
TTTTGTCGATCAAAGAGCTTGGGATTTGGAATCTTCAGGTTTGTTTTCTTCAAAATCCCTCTTTCGGTGCTTCTTGTTACTAATCCTCTAGAGTCTCCTTTTCCGTTTTCCAAGATTTGAAAGCCTCCTATTCAACCTAGAGTAAAAGCTTTCTTCTGGATTGTAGCCCTTAACCGGATCAATACAATGGACATGTTATAGAGAAGACCTTTTATGTTCCTTTTGCCCCACTGGTGTGTTTTGTGCAACAAGGAGGGGGAGTCGGTGAATCATCTTTTTCTCTATTGCACCTACTCAAGATTTGTTTGGAATTATTTTCTCAATAATTTAAACATCTCTTAGGTGATGTTGAGACATCTTATTGGTTTCTTTGCTGCTTGGAGCGTTAATGGGATGGGGGGAAAAGCTAAGCTTTTTTGGAGATGTTTTTGCCATGCGGTGATTTGGAATATCTGGCAGGAAAGAAACTTTCGAATTTTTGAAGATAAACACAAGCCCTTTAAGGAAGGTAATTGACTCCATTATTTGTGAAGTCGGAGGATGGCCTTTTGTGTCTAAAGAATTTCAATGGTACCCTATCACTGATTTCATTCGGGATGGGAAGACTTGCATTTCCATTGATTCTTCTAGGCCAAAGTTCCCTTCTTTGGGATGGACTCCTCCCCCGCTTGGCATTTTCAAGCTTAATTTTGATGGATTGTCGTTGGGAAATGTGGGCCCGAGTGGTTTTGGATGTGCTATTCGGAACTCCTAAGGGGAGAATATTAGAATCATTGTGGGTCCTATTGGCTTTACAGACTCGATAAAAGCAGAGCTGATGGGGCTGGTAATGGACTTGTGGGAAATCCGTGATCTCAAGCTGCATGGGATTGTGATTGAAGGTGATTCCAAGGTGGTGGTTGGGTGGGGCCAGGGCTGTTCTTCGGGTTATTGGAAGCACACCCAGCTTATTCACGAGATTATTGATTTTGTGGACCTTTTGAATATTACTTTATGTCATATCCCCAGATCCTAGAATGGGTTGGCAAACAGGTTAGCTAAATTGGGCTCGGGGCTTGGGAATATTGTTAGATCCAATGTAATGCCAGAGTTGCCGAAGTAGGCCGTTGCAGCCTTTGTTGTTTTTGCCTCTTTGTTTTTCAATAAAGTTGTTAATTATCCAAAAAAAACACTAGAGAAGGTTACTGTAAGCTTGATTTCTTTATTCAATAATCCTCATAAAAAAACTGAATACGATGGGGGTATAACTCATACATCTAACTCCTAACAGGATTTTAACTTTGACTTGACTTTTCAACTTTGTAACTAACTACAACATAGTTGTAAGCACGACTATATTTGGAGACAAGTTTTAAAATAAACATGACTCAAATAACAACTAAAATAATAATAAACTGATTGAACCTAACTTAGCTACCAAACATAAAATCTGAAATACCCAAACTATCATTTTTCTCCATAAAGAAGAATAGATCAAAATAAACAAAACAAAAGGTTATAATTCTTAATCCTTAATCAGCCCAATTAATCCTTAATCATAAGGGGTAATTGAAACTCAAGTGCTCCCATAGTCAATCAAGTTTCCATGTGGGTCCCACAACATGGTCGACCGAAGTATGGGTTGAAATTTTCTGTCCCCTTTCCTTGCGGCTATAAATTTTGAAGGCTTGATCCCTATCACATCCTGATCTGTCCAGTAGACATTTACTAGCTGTAGTTGTACGTGCCACTATTTAATCTTTGATGCCCTTCATTTAATGGTTTTTCCTTATAGGAGCATCTATTGGCTAAAAAAATAATAATAATAAAATAAAAATTTGATTGAACAACTATAAGATGCATACCCCCTAGAATGCTCAACAGGTTTTATTTATTAATTTTTCGAACATATTAAGCAATGCTATCTTCATTAGAATAATACAACCAATTGATTAGGTTGACCTTTTTTAAATTTCCTGAGGGGAACATTATATGTTGGGTCTGAAGTGCCACATTTATTATTGTCATCAACTACAATTTGCTAGTCAATGTTGAAGTATATTAATTTGTCTCTCTTTAGACCTTAAGGTTTTGGGAGAGTTGGTTAATTCGCTGTCAACATATGGTATCGGAGCCAGGTTTGTTTGTGAATTCAAATCCCAGTGGAAGTGCTTTTGTGGATGTGTAGACCCGTGCTTGGCTCCCTGAGTGTGTTCCCAAGAGAGAACAGTGTTCCTCCCGAGGGGGGTGTTGAAGTATATTAATTTGTGTCTCTCCTAATACCTTAAGGTTCTGGGAGAGTTGGATAATTCATTGTCAGCAGTCAAGGACCTCAGATTTCAGAGATTGTAAATTTTAAATTTTTGTTGCTCCAATTTTTGCTTATTGCCAGATTACCCAGGTCAGATTGCATGATTTAGAAACATGTTCATCCGTCTAATAAGTAGCTTTAATAACAGTCATACCATTTGAATGCAGGTACAAGAAAGCATTTAAAATGCAGAGTGGTCAATAGCCATTACTCTAACTTGGCTGGTGATAGTGTGGTTCAACCGTTAGCAGCATCTATAGAGGTTGAAAGTTAAAACAGATCACCTAGCAAGAACAAAGTGTAAGAGAAATACAGTAGCCATATCGTATCATTTGTACTCTGTGACAATGAGAAAGGCTAAGTTTACTAGAGAAGGAAACTTGAGACCGCTGGATCTTCCCTAAAAAAGGGAACGCAATCTACATGTAAAAAATGTACTTATATGCTTGTGGAACATTTCTAGTTGCTAATTATCGCCATCAAATATTCTATTTTCAATATTATGATTTTGTCTCATAAGTTGTCTCATGGTTCGAAATTATGACAGACCACAACGGTGGATCTTAAACCTTGGAGGGGGTGGAGTTTAGTGTTTCATTGTGTTTTTAGTTGACTTGGTCAATTGGCATGAGTCAAGCTCGAATCAAGTTTTGAGTTCTTAAAACTCGGTGGTGGCAGTTTCTAGAATATTTTTATTAGAATTTTATGTGGAAGGTTTACTTGATATGGAAGGTCTTTAGATGTTGAAAGATTGGAAGAAACCTAAATGTGACACATTCTATTGGATGATTTTTTCAAAATTAAAAGGAAAAACAGGAATTTGTAGGGAACTTTAATGAGAAGGATCTATGTTGGGAAGATGGCAGGCATTAACACACACACACACACACACGATACGCAACGAAGAAACAAGAAAACACAGTAGAAACAGAATTTACTTGATTGGATTCTTTGGCTTATTTATGTCCATGGAGCGATCTCTCCATTCTTCATTATATGAGAAAGGTCAAAGATGTACAAAATTTTCTTAAACTTTCACCCTGAATCCTAAGCCTTCAACTCTATTCCATCTTTCCTTCTTTAAATGTTGTGAAAACACCTTTTTATCTCACAATAAAAAGAAGCATTGACCCAAAGCTTGAATTTAAATGACTGTAAACTTATCATAAACCAACTATCTCCAGCTTGGCATGTTTGCTGCCACTAAGAAGATCATTTGTCATTTGTCTTTGTATTGAACGTGTATGTGCTTTTGGAGTGTTGTGTGATAAACGAATACCACTAAAATTAAAGGAAAAATTCTATAAGACAGCTATAAGACCA
>JAOXJP010000016.1:6260538-6278593 GCA_025762735.1 Platanus orientalis
GACATGAACTCATTTCCAAAGGGGAGGGGTGGGGACTTATTCCAATCATGGGGTATTCACACATTGAAAGGGTCAACTAATTCCAATCACGGGGTACTCACACATTCAGGGGGGGGCAACTGATTCCAATCAAGCATAATATTTTGTCAGACCCATTATTATTACAAGGGTACTCACACATTGAAGTGGGCGGCAACTGCCCCCCTTGCCTCTATGTGGCTCTGCCCCTAGTGGTACCTGGGTGAAGTCGAATGTTTAATGATGGTGGAGGGTGTCGTTTCCCTCTTGAAACCCCAAAGTGGGTTTAGTTTCCCCCTTGAAACTCCTTCAAATGAACCAGGGGATGTCATATGAAATAAAATGGGTGGGAATTTGAAATTTCATCTAACTCCCACCCATTTTATTCATATGATGACCCCTAGGACACCAAATCTTGAATATTACATTTATTTGGTATATCAAATTGCGTGATGGGCAATGGCCTTACTGGTTTGTGCAAGCGAACATGATGTATTGCCTGAGATTTTTGGAGAGACCCTTCGTCCCGGTGAACTAATTTGGTGCATAGAGGCAGTCACCAATCATAGATGGTGTGATGGGAAAAAGAACGACACGGGTATTTTGACGTTTGAAAACTTGTATTTTTTAATACCCTTTTTAGCCCCCTTTGGGATCACGTGTCCTCATCTGTCTTTAGTTGGATAAAATAGGAGTGCAAGGAGAGAAACATCTTTTTTGACTTTTTTTTTTTTTTTTTTTTCTGGTTGGCTGTATTTGTTCGTAATTGTCCGCAATATGAAAAGACGGAAAACCGTAATGAGAATAAATGGCAAAGTAAAATATTGAAGAGTCATCATTTTTGTGTCAATACATGTCTGATTGCAAGCAAAATACAGCCAAGTATGAAAAAGTTACCTCTCGTTTCATTTGCCTTTAACAGGAAAATTATGAAAAAGTTACCTTTCGTTTCATTTGCATTTGACAGGAAAATTGATAAGGGTGGTGGCAAAATATGGGAAAGTTTCGTTTCTCAACCTGATTCCCCTCATTTTACTGTAGTACATAACAGAAGCAAATTTGTGGGAAAACGTACAGTTTCCCACACTTCCCCGCACCTTTTGCCTCTAAACATTAGACACAGCGGCGCGGTAAGTTAAATCCATTGTTAGGTGTGGGTTAAACGATAAAAAACAAAAGCCCACAATCGTTTTCTCTTTTCAACGAGAGGGAAAAAAAGAGAGACCCTCACTCTGCTTCTCTTCCTCCCTCTCCTTGCCGACCTCCTTTTCGCCGACAAGTGTTCCGATCTACCCGGCGGGAGTATAGTCCCACGCTGGGGAAAACGCGTTCCTGCACACCGGCGTCCATCAAGCGTTAGTGGGTTTCCGTCCGGCGACAATTCCTTTAGGCCGGTAATCTTCTTTTATCTTCTGTTTTTTTTTTTCCTTTTTCTTTTTGGTGTAAAAATTATTAATATTTGGTTCTGCAAATTCTAACTTATTTTTGGTTGACGGAGCTAAGATTGTGGGAAGCTTCTTAGGGTTTCGGTTCAGCAACTTCTTTTTTTTTTTTTTTTTGAGACAGCAAAGAATGTTAATTTTTTGTCAGGGTTTTGATTCTGCAACTCTTAACGTATTTATTTATTTGGATTATGCAACTCATACTTTTTAGGGTTTCAGGTCTGCGAGTCCTATTTTTTTTTTTTTTTGGGGGAGGGGGTCGAGGAAGTGTCCTTGATCTCTGAAGCAGAAGATCTAACAAGTACGAAAGTCAATTTGTGTAGTCATTTTTTTGAGCATCTTTTATATGAGATATAGTGCTGAAATGAGCTCATGGGTACTTGGTGGGGTTAATTAAGTTTTGAAATTAAAAGAAATCTACTATTAACTTGATTTATTTTATTAGAAGAAGCAATGATGAAGGAAAATTTTTATTATGAAAGGGATAAGAAATCCCGAAAAAAATGAAAGGATTTGTATTTTTTTTTTTTTTGAAATTTTATTAGAAGCAGCAGCCATTTTGTCTTCTCCCTCCTATTAAATTAAGACTAGCAGGTCAAACTGACAATGCATTTTATTTTCTATGTGCATTTTGGTTTTTAAACATCTTACTTTTTTGACAAGGAAACTAAGAAACCTTAATGTCATAATCTGCCAAGTTTTCCTTTTCCCAATGGCTAAGCTAGAATTTAATCCACAACCTTTTGGTATATATCAACAAATTTAATAGGCTCTAACCCCCAAAAAATCAAGTTATATGATATTTCACTAGGAGGAGAACTATAATTATTAATTAATGAGCTCGAATGAGACTTGATTTGATGAATGCTAGTGCCAAGACACATGGACTGTAGTACCCATTCTTGGTTCTTTTAAGTTTAACCAATGCTAAAGTCTTCAAGTTAGTCATCTATTAAAAAAAAAAAAACCATAGGGCAAAGGAAAAATGAGATTCCAGACAAACAATATGTTTTTTTCCAGTACTTACCTAACTTTTTTTTTGGATGAGTTCTGTACTTCCTACTATAATCCAATGCTCTATAGAATAGCTGAAATTTGAGTTGGCCAGTGTGTATGTAGCTTAAATTTTTTGTTTTTACATACACTATAACAAAACATGAACTAAATCCCACAAAATACTTTTATAATTGACCCACCCACCCACACATTAAATCCACTTCTATACTTCACACACACACACACACCAAAAAAAAAGCGTTCTGATACAATATAGGGAATTTTTCATTACCTCGTTGTTTTTATGATTCATCATGTCCATCAGTTGTTCCGTTGTATTGAAATTTGTCATGATGACCATCTTGGACATATCTATGGGCAACATCATATGGTAATCCTAGAATGTACAATGCTTATTCCTTACTTTATTTTAAACTTATATTTTCTACTTCTTTGCATATTTTGCTACCTATATATGAAAGAAGTATGTTCTTTAGCTAAATATATTGTACATCTCTGGCTTGTATATTGGGGACTTTGCTCTAAACTTCTGTTCTTCTTAAATTTATTCTTTAACTTATGCGAACAACAACAAAGCCTTATCCTAGCTACTAGGGGTTGGCTCCACTCATCTTATTTCGCTATTCCACTCTATTTAGGGCTATATATTCATAAGCACTCATATCTCTTCTCACTTCCTCAACCCAAGTCTCTTTTTGGCCCTCATTGTCCTTTTCAACTTTTACTTGCATAATATCACTCCTTACTAGTGTGGCCATTGGTCTATGTAGCACATGACCAAACCTTTTCAGTCGAATTTCCCTCATATTATGACCGATTGGTGCAACTTTTAAGTTCTTGCAAAGGCATTTATCCTGATTCTATTTTATCTAGTCTTGCCATTCATCCATTTCAACATCATAATCTCTGTTGTCTATGTTGAATTGGTTTCGATGTTAGAGATTTAAATTAAATGGCCCCCTGTTTTCAGTGTATTTACATCTATGGTAATGACATGTTTTGGGTATTTTTTTTCTTAGCTATTTACTACGGTACCACTCTCTTGGGTTGAGAGGGAGCTTGTTAACTTTAATTTGAATTTCATGTCTTCTTTCATTAAGTACTTCTGTCAAAGCAATAGTTCCACATTGCTAATGAAGAACTTTAAGGGATTTATAAGTATTGTTTGGGAACAACACGGGTAGGGACCCGTGAAGAGAGAATGAGAGAGGCATGCATGTGCAGTTGGGGTACTTGTTTGCATCACATGCTGATCAACCTAGCTTGAGACGTGATGTGGGATGGTGTGGCAAGGTGAGGCGAGGTTAGGGGGTCTATTTGTTTACTTGTGGCTGTTTACATATTACATAAAAAATGGATATTTTTGTTTTTATTAAAATGTTTTATTTTAATCATCTCATAAATGTCTAAGAAACATTATTAGATGTTGCTAATATTTTTTTTGCTTAAGTTACTTGGGCATATAGGTGGGCTTGCCAATTCAACTCTGTTGATGGGTTATTTTGGAGAAATCTTATGGGCTTGTTAAGGAATTTTATCAATGGGCATTAATGAACTGTTGCTGGGTTCACTGTAAAAGAGATCCTTGAATCCGATAATTACATTGTAATTTTTGTTTCCTTTTTTTTTTTTTTTTGAATAAACCTATATGGAATTAGGTTATTAGAGAAAATGGATGAGAAATCCCCAAAGACAAAAAACATAAAAAACAGAGGAAAAGCTAAGTACAAGCAAAGAAACTAAGCCACTCCCTTTTCGTACTTGCAAAGGAGTACTCGCCCAAAAGCATACAATTTTGGCCCCAAAAGCAAACCAAGTCCTTAATTTTCTGAAATACATTAAAAGCCGGTTCTTTGCAATTTTCAAACACTCTCTGGTTTCATTCAAGCCATATTGTCCAACACACAGCCTGATAAATGAGCTTCCAAAGGATACCTCCATTCTTGGACACCCGCCACAACTCCCAAGCATAAATCAAGACATCGAGCTCTTTAGGGAAGGCCCATGCTAATCCAATCTCTTTGAGGACCACAACTCCCAAATTTCAGCCGCAAAAGGACAATGGAGGAAGATATGATTAATACTTTCCGCATCTTGAAGACAAAGAGGGCATGCATTAGGGATAATTATACCCCTATTATGGAGAAAATCAATAGTTGGGAGGTGACCTCTAACAACAATCCACATAAAAAAGGCCACTTTGGACGAGATTCCATATCTCCAAATAGTCGACCAAATAGGCTTCACCCTTTCCCCAATCCACTTAGCCTCTGCAAAACTTGGAAGAAAATTTACCATCCCTTGATAGACTCCAATGCAACATGTCCTCCATATCCAATCTCATCCTATGATGATCAATGAGGTCCGAAAGGATTGCCATTCTATCAATCTCCCAGTCATTCAATCTTCTATGCAAATCAACATTCCAAACCCTACTCTCCCCCATGGGGACCCAATAATCCCTCACCTTGGCATCTCTGTCCCTTGCAAACCTAAACATGAGAGGAAACTCCAACATAAGAGGATGATTAGAACACCAACGGTCATTCCAAAACAAAGTTTTTAAGCCTGAGCCTACATTAATCTTCGTGGTTTTTTTTTTTAAAGTCCTCCAATCCATTCGGAAGAGCTCTCCAGCAACCACAACCATAAGGAGAGACAGACATCTTTGATTCCCACTCATTCGCGAGACCATATTTATTAGCAATAACTTGCCGCCATAAGCTTTCGGGCTCTTGACCAAATCTCCAAAGCCATTTAGATAATAGAGCCGTATTCACATCCCTAATTTGATTAATACTTAGTCCTCCAAATTTCTTTGGCTTGCAAATATCTGCCCAGGTAACCAAAGACATTCCATCACCCTGCAAACCCTTCCCCCACGAAAACTCTCTTTGACACTTGTCAATCTTCTTTTTAACTGACATTGGGATGGAGAGCAAAGAGAGGTAATAAGTTGGAAGACTTGCCAGTATGGAGTTGATCAGCACAACCTTCCCTCCTTTAGATAGAAAACTCCCTTTCCAACTAGCCAATTTCTTCTGAATGCGAGATACGATCGGGTCCCAAACCGAGGATTTTTTAAAGGAAGCACCAAGGGGAAGCCCAAGGTATGTCGTGGTGAGAGAATCCACTGAGCAATCCAACCTCCTTAGCATATAATCGAGAAATTTCCAGTTGACCCTGTAATAGGCTTTTTCCATATCTAATTTACATACTACTCCAGACTCCCCTCTTTTTAAGGTCGCATCTAAGCACTCATTAGCAATCAACACCCCATCAATATTTTGTCTCCCTCCCAAGGAAACACTTTGGTTAGGAGAGATCACTTCCTACAAAGCCACCTTCAATCTACATGAAAGAGATTCATTCAGGATTTTATAAACACTTCCTACCAGGCTAATCGGCTTAAAATCCCCAACCTTGTTAGCATGCTCATGCTTCGGAATAAGAGAAAGAAATTTAGCATTACTTCCAAAATCCAAGAAGGCCTCTTCATGAAAGTTTCTAATAGTGTCCATAAGATCCCCTTTAACAACATCCCAACAACTTTTAAAGAAGGCCATAGTAAAACTGTTTGGACCCGGGGCTTTATCATCCTCAATACTCCACATTACTCTCTTGATCTCGTCCTCCTCAAAGGGATGATCCTTCCAAATCCTCATATTGGAAGAAATCCGTCTAAACTGAACTCCATTTAGTTTAGGTCTTCTATACCCCGGATCTTTATACAATTTCAAGAAGTAAGCAGTAATGTGAGATTTCAGATGATTTGGAGCAACCTCGCACCCATTGTCATCCACAAGGGAATGAATAAAATTAGTATTTATCCCTGTTTAAGCAATCCTATGGAAGAAATTTGTATTATTATCCCCCTCTTTAAGCCATTTCACCTTCGCTTTCTGCTTCCACTTAATTTCCTAAAGACAAGTAGTCCTGGCATAATCATGTTTGGCCAAGTCCCTAAGTTGCCTTTCAACACTGGATAGACCTCTATCTTCCTCATTTGAGTCCCAATACATTATCTCCTCAAGAAGCTGCTTCTTTTTAGCAAGCCTACCACATGTCCAATCAGCTTAAGGAAACTATCACCAGCGTCTAATAACATCTCTTACACTGTTACACATTTATCAAAATAACTATAATGAAATATTCAATTAATTAAAAAACAAAAATTGTGTTAATTGTGATACGTAAGCAGCCACACGCATACATGTGTACACACACACACACATTTTTTTTTTTTCTTTTTTCTCTCTCTCCATGGGTCCCTAGCCATGTTCTTCTATATACCTCTTGAAGTTTTTCTCTTAGCAATGTGAGACTATGCTTTGAGAGAAGAACAATGTCTAATTATAAAATAAGTTAGTTGATTAGATTAGGTGAAACATAAATTAGAAATAAATAAAATTATATTAGTAGAGAATTTAGGAAGAGGTTGTGGTAGATACGTGAGAGAGTAGGAGAGTTTTTTTTTAGGAAGGAGAGTTCTTACGAATTAATATAAATATTAGATAGATTTTTTTACTGGAGAGGGGGGCATTTTGGTAGGATAGGAGAGAAAAAGAAAGAAATTAGAGAGAATTTACAGGGGATTTATGATTTGGGGCTGTCAAATTGAGAGAGATTTAAGAGTTTGGATTGTTTAGGGAGAGAATTTAGCCAGCTTGCTAAGTTGTTAAAGTCTGTGGGTGTTGTATCACAGACCTGGGTTCAAAACCCGTCTTCACCTACTAATAAATTAACCACTAACGTTTATCTATCCAAAAAAAAAAAAGAAAAAAGAAAAAAGAAAAAAGAAAAAAAGAAATGGAATTAATTATAGGAAATAGTTTGAATTAAATTTGGAGAATCTAAATTAGGAGAAGAGGAGGTTAGGGAGAAGGGGGATGCTAGGAGCAAGGAGAGTTGTCCAAATGTCATCCCCACATTAACCCACGGATTGCCTTAGTAAATTATATAGATTTTATTTGATTTAATTTCTCACATCAATTGCAACGATCTTGGAGTTCGAATACTGGATTGAGCATAACTTTTTCATTGTGTTGTATAAAGGTGTATAAGGGTACATACATGTAAGGGCATAAATGACTGTAAGACATTACAGGGTATACTTGTAAATATGTATACCATTCCACCTATTCTTGTATTCCCCTTCTATATGAAAGTAAGTATGCGAGAGAGCTCTACAACTCTCCATACGATTGTCCCCAGATACTTCTTCTTTATCTCTACCTCTTTCTCTTCTTTCTCTACTTGAAACCCTACATTAAGAGCTAAATCACCTAGAAAATCCACTTTCATAATCCAACTATTGGATTGAACCTAACCAGCTTATGATCCGATTACTGATTCATTGAACATGAGATGTTCACAATCCAAAGATTTCTAACATTCCCGACTTAGATTAAATTTTTTATGTTATGCCATAGGTTATTCAATCTCTACATTCTAAGTTTAATCTCAGATGCATGGATTGTCAAAACCCTAACCTGATGATTTAGTTGTTCAAGAAGATTTGACCTTGTGAAACCTGACCCTCTTTCCCTGCTGGACTGTCCCAATCCTTGCATCTGAAGCTTTTGCAATCCTAATCAAGAAATCTTTGCAAGTTACGTCGTCTTTCTATTTATTAACTTGTTTATTATCTACACAGGGTTTAATATTCAATATGTACCTTCTATTTGCATCTAGTCAGCTATAAATCTGTAAATATATCAATTGAATCGGCGTTCTTAAAATATCCTTTTTTGTCCTACTTTTGCTTCCCACATTTTCTTTTCTGCATTTTCGTTATTCATTTCTGACTGCATTTCAATTCATTATATGTAGCTAGGGGTTTATTTCTCTAGAGCATGGAGTGGAGTAATATATGCTGTCTTTTAAATTAAGTTCGGTTTTAGAATTAATTCTAAATTGATCCATATCTTTTTCTCCCTCCATTTATATATACACGTGACTGTTAATTCAGAGGAAATATGGCGGAGCTAAGCATGGGCATACTGATAGATATTGTGGATGAAGAATGGATGAGAGACACCCTGCCAAATGATGGTATTGTTTTTATTGCATGGCATTTCTTCCTTTATTTACTGGCATGCCAATTTATAATATATATATATATATATATATATATATATTATTTTCTTCCCTTTAATATTCTGTGATGACATTTAATAGATCAGTATATGTTACCTTGCAGATATTCTATTACCACCCGTGATGGTGGCTCGAACTGATGATACTGAAGACCCAAGTATGTATCTTAACATTCGCATACCAAACTAAAGTGATTAGATTAGCAAAATATAGTTTTATTATTTATTAAAACTCATTTAATTAGAAATTCTCCTTTTGTTATTTACATTGATACTTTTCTTTATCTCTTGCACTAGCTTCTCAATTTTTTTTCACAATAATTCAATTCATTGAAATTTTACTAAAAATAATTTATTATTATTGCCTTAAATTTTAATTGCTTCCCTTAAGGTGATTGAAACTAATTCATTCACCTGTGTGAACCCACTAGTACCAAACTAAAGTGATTGATGTAATGTTAATTGTATTCTATAATGCATAAGTGGCTACTTAAATCTTCTTCTTCTTTGTTTTTTTTTTTTTTCCATAAAGCTCATAGAGTAAAAGTGCGGAGATATGTCAGATGATTAGCATGTCAGAATGTTAAATTTTAAATGGAGATAGAAGTTGCTGAAAATAATTTAGATGAACGAGGTTAAATTATTTTGATTGAGCAGGGTTTTGTATGGACTCTAGTAGACAATTGTGGATGTTGTGATGTATTATAAGATATTTTGAACTTCTCAAAAAAGTACGATTTATGGGTATGGTGATGTCCGGCATATTGTCGATCTTGCCAAGAGTCTGGGTGCAGGGAGGGGAACCTTCCAGTGTATTATCTAGGATTTACTCTTGGGGCTTCCTATAAGCATAAAGATATTTGGAACATGTTGGTTGAGAGGATTCAGAGGAAACTAGTAGGGTGGAAGGGTTCTTAGTTATCAAAAAGGGGGGAATTGACGCTTTGAAAAGCATCCTTGGCAATATTGCTGATCTATTTTCTCTCTTTGCTGGTTGTACTGATTTTGATAGCTAGAAATATGGAGCAACTTCGGTCTTTATTTCTGTGGAGAGGGTGGACAGATGCTTTTAAATATCACCTTGTCTCTTAGGACTTAGTTTGCAAACTTAAGAGAAAAGGTGGTGTTAGTCTTTGTTCTATCTCTCCCTTATAAGGCATTCCTTAATAAATGGTTGTCGAGGTTTGGGGTGAAGATGGTTCTATGTGGTAGTGATTCATTGTGGCCAAATATGGGGTTCTCATTGAATGTGAAGACCGAGAGGTTTTTTCATCCCATGGCAAAGGTCTTTAGAAAGTATTACGCACAACATGCAGAAGTTAAAGGATTGTGTGAGCTTGAAGGTTGGGAATGGTCATAGAACTCTCTTTTGGAATGATAGATGGTGTGGGGATGTTCTCTTAAAGTTATCATTTCTAGACATTTACAATACGGCTTTGGGCAGAAATGCAAAAGCTTTTGATTATGTCACAACTAAAACCAGGGTGTGAGCTGTGGCAACCTATCCTTAGGAGACATTTACATGATTGGGAAATTGGTCCTCCTTGGAAGGGTGCTGTGTAGAGCTGGGGTTGGAAGACAAAAGGATTTGGTGAAGACACTCTAGTGGCATTTTCATGGTTTTATTTTGTTTTGACTTATAATGTGATGCGGAATGAGAAACAACCCATACTTAGATTTGATGGGTTTATATAGGGGTATTTTAGATTTAATACTTTTGTATGGTAATATATATATATATATATATATATATTAAAGTTTTAGGTTAACCTATGTTAGTTTCTTGTCAATTAGTTTAGGGTTTTTTTTTTAATATTTGTTTTTTAGGAAAGTGAAATATCTATTTCCATTACTTTTCTTTAGGCTTTATTTTGGGAGGTCGAAACTTATCCGGTTGGGTAAATTTGGTGCCATTCAAAAGGTTAATCAGTTACCTTTCCATTGAGTCCTAGATCTTGAGATTTGATGTAACTTGGTGAAGTTATGACCAAAATGCTGGCAGGATATTACTTGATGACTGGATTTTATTATTTTAGAGTTTTATTTTTTAGGAAGTCTAGTTTGAGTGGGATTTGAAAAGCATGGAATGTAAAGTCTATATATATGCTTTGTAACTCAAGAATCTTATAATGATGAATTGATTATTGGTGATCGAATACAATTTCAAGGCTTACAGTTGCTTTGTTTTCTTGTGTGACTCCAGAACTTGATGGTATGATGCTTCAACTGTAGGTGTGACTCCTAGTCCAAGGTTCAACTAGTGTGACTCTAGTTGATATCTTCTCTTTCTCTATCCTTCAAAATTTTTTTTTCCTTTTATTGCAGATTTCTCTATTAAATCACCAGAGGAGAGCCTTGGTATTGCATCAGTATGGACCTACCGTGATGTTATGAATTATTGGAAGATTATTTGGCCATTTTCAGTCTCTAGTAAGGTTCGATTTTGGACGATTGTGTTAGGAAATATTTAAACAGTGGACAACTTGATCTTGAGAGGCCTCTACAAACAAATGCTAGTACATAATAAAACTCTCATCTCCAACAGATTCGTTTTTATAGAATTTGGGCTTATGGGTGGTACAAATGTGAAAAATTAGTCTTGGTTCTCATAAATAGAATTTTTTTTTTGGGGGTTTTAGTGGCTTCAACAACTTCACTTAAATGTCCCTTGAATCTTCTTAGCTCTTGACTCTTAAATGAATCACTTGAATTCCTCTCTAATCATCATTTGAAGAACAAATTGTAGATCTTTAATCTTTATTCTTCCAAGTTCTTCACTCTTTTTCTCTTCCTCTCTTCTAGGGTTTGAATGTCTCTTAGAGCTCATGCATTGGAGACTTTAGGAAAGAAACCCCATGCCCAAAGAACATTAGGGCTTCTTATTGTTTTACAACATGGCTTTGGGTTCTTGTTTTAAAGGTTTATGTTTCTTTACCTTCGTGTATCAACTGAGTTAGCAACATGACTTGGTTGAGTCGGGTATATTATGGAGTTAAGCACATGGCTTGACTTGTTAGGCTTTGGAGTTGACTCTACTCGGTTGAATCAAGGATTCAACTCAGTGAGTCAGCAAACTATGCTTAGGCTAAGTTCTGCATTTTTTTGGTCTCTTTTGTGACCACTTGTATAGCTTGTACAGTTTTGTAGGTTCTCTCTTCTCTCATATTAAATCAAAATTTTTTTTTCTTGTAAGGCAGATATTTTAATGCAAGTTAAAACAAGAAAACTTAAAAATCATGGCAGTAGCAACTGAATAATAATTTTCGGGTAAAAAAATCTTAAATGAGTAGCATAAATCGTCTTTAAGGAAGGCCAAATTGCAAAACATTTGAAACGGAAGTTGTATGAAGTAGAGGGGAGGTGGGGAGAGCGAAATAGCTTGTTTGTTAGACTCTTGATGACTGGAAACGGAAGTTGTAAGAAGTGGAGGTGGAGGGGAGATGTGGGGAGAGAGAAATAGCTTGTTTGTTAGACTCTAGCTTGTTTGTTAGACTCTTGATGACTGGAAACGGAAGTTGTAAGAAGTGGAGGTGGAGAGGAGATGTGGGGAGAGAGAAATAGCTTGTTTGTTAGACTCTTGATGACCGGAAACGGAAGTTGTAAGAAGTGGAGGTGGAGGGGTGATATGGGTAGAAAATAAATAGCTTACTTGTTAACTCTTGAGGAATATGTTGCTAATGAAATTGAATTTGAGCTTTTGCAATGAATCCTTTATTCTGCATGTGTCTTGAATTGCATCCTCGATCTCTATGTCCCCTTGAAAGACTGCTACCAACCTCTAGCTTTGCTATTCCTTCCTAAAAAAAGAAACAAAAACAAGGATTGTTGCTTGCCCATTGAGCAAAAAACTGCCGTGTGGTGCACCATTCTGAGGAGATTTAGTCGGGTTTGGACTATGCTAAAATCTATGTGCCAGCTCCTTTCTTCCTAGGCGGGTGATCCAGTATTCAACCTTTTTTTCTCAAGTCAGATCTCTATGGATGAGCATCCCTATAGTGGTTTGCTGGGTCTTATGGCTGGAGAGGAATGCGAGAATATTTGAGAGGGTGAAGAAAGATAATGTCAAGCTTTTGGATCGAGCTTTGGCCGTGCTCTTCAGTTGGTTGGCCCATCTCCCCTAGTCCAAGGGGATGAAGTTCCATGATTTTGTATTCAATTGAGATGATTTTGTTCTCGGCTGATGGGTTCTTCTCCCGGCTGAGTGTGTACTTCTCGTACTTAGCTAATAAATTCTGCTGTTACGATAAAAAAGAAGGCTATAACCTTTGTAAATCTCCATGACCACTTGCGCAGAAGGGCTGCATTCATCCCCTGAACGCTCCAAAGGCTCCCCTCACCTTTAGACTTAAGGGCACACCCAATCCCACATAATTAAATGCTGCCCCTTACCATCCTCTACATCATTCCAAAGGAAATCACTTTGAATCCTTTCCATCTCATGAAGCACCGACTTTGGGTCTGATAGACCGGAATGCTAGCCAGAGACGATTTAACCAACGCCATTTCCCTTGCCTTCCAACCCATTAGTCTCTTCCTCATCCTCTCCACTACCGGATTCCACACCTCGTTCTTTTTTAAAGTAACCCCTAATGGCAATCCCCAAGTTAGTAGTAGGTAAAGAGCCCATTCGATACCCCAACTCTGCTGCCAACTGATCTAGGTTCACAACCTCTCCAACCACTATTATTGAACTCTTAGCCAAATTCTACCTCAACCTTGACACTACTTCAAAGCAACGGAGCACACACCGAAGAATCTGGATCTGTCTTTGGGAGTTATAACACAAAATCAAGGTGTCATTTGCATACTGGAGGTGTGACACACATATTCCCTCGCACTCGACTGTAAACCCTTCAATCATCCCAACCACAGCTCCCCTTCCAAGCAATCGCTCCAAAACCTCAGCCACAAGAACGAAAAGGAGAGGATCCCCCTGACATATACCACGAGAGAAACTGAAGTATCCCGCTGTACATCCATTCACCAAGACTGCAAACAAAGCCAAATTAATGCACTTCCACATCCATCCTCTCCACTGTAAACCAAATCTAAATTGGCTGATATACATAAGAAACTCCCAATTTACATGGTCATAGGCCCCTTCTAGATCCAAGTTACACATTACCCCTGGTCTACCTCCCCTAATATGGGCATCCATGCATTCGTTGGCGCATAGCACTCCATCCAATATAAGTCCATCCCTTCAGAAACACCCCTTGCTCCTTTGAAATTACTGATGGAAGAACCTCTTTCAGTTGCAATGCCAAACATTTGGAAATAATCTTATATGTACTCCCTATTAGGCTCACCTGTTTATAATCAGATACCTGCTCCACTCCCTCCTTCAGGATAAACTCGATATACGATGCATTACTCCCTTTGTCCAAAAGGCCTTTCTCAAAGAAATCTTTATTCACCAGCATAAGATCATCTCTAATGATCTCCCAACAAATGCGATAAAACGTGAGAGGGAATCCATCAGGATTTGGAGTTTTTTTTCCTTCCAACTGTCAAATCGTTGCCTCGACTTCTTCCTCAAAAGAATGCTCCAACCAATCCGTCTGCTCATCTGACATCTGAAATTCGAGGCAATTCCAAGCTGTAAATCCCAGTTCTCACATTACATGTCTCTGTATATAGAATTGATGCAGCAAACAAGTGAAATAAGATGCAACAAGAGATCATTGTGTAGCTGGCCCCCTCTTGAATGAAATACTTTACCTTTTTCATTGTGTAGCTGGCCCTCTCTTGAATGCAACAAGGGAAACTATTGTTTTAGATGATCATTGTGCTTAAGGTTTTTTTTTGCTGGTTCTTTCTTTCTTGAGGTGCTGGTTTGTGTATCTCTCATGCTGTAGCTGGCCCCCTCTTGAATGAAATACTTTACCTTTAATAAAAAAAAGATGCAACAAGAGATCCAAGTCAATTAGTCAAAGCAACAATCACTTGTAAACAGGATTCCTAATCCCTAATCAGGTGCAATTCAAGTTCAAGAAACAGATTAAATAATAGAACAACTCAAGAACTAAAGTGGGGAACCAAATAAAGCGTAGAACCAGTCACAGATTTTATGAAAATATAAACTTCTTTCAGACTATAGAAATTAGCACATTATTCGAGAGGTGAAGACCTTTTAATAAAGCCACAGCTATGTAAAAGATCTGTAGACAGGGTCTCGGATAGGCTTCTAAGGGGAATATATTTGGTTCACTTACAGGCCTTCATTAGGGTTGAACAGGGTTCTATTTGGAGGCTGCTTAGTTCACAGAATTAGGACTCATAGGGGTCTGGTTAAGGTTCAGAAAAGGGCAGCAAGGGATGTGATCAGGTATAGCCCATGCAGTCCAATGATAGAGGATAATGTAAAAGTCAAACCTGTGATCAGAATTTGCCAGCAGCTTGAATAGTTGTATGTCTTCGAAGTGAAGGCAGTCACCACCAAAAAATCAACTTGAAAGCTAGGCCCAACAACAGATGGATTCCTTAAACTTTAAATCTCTGGTTAAGCAATGTTATGCCAAAATAACACCAACTCCTTATTATGATACAACCGCAGGTACACTCAGGTGCTGGGGAAAAGGTTTGCACTCAAACCCCAAATCAAGAGATATTATCCAGGATGCCACATGGTGTACAGAACTGGGTTTGATGTGTGGGATGGAAAACTGCAACTATAGGGTAATTAGGACTGCTGTAGGTGAGTAATATGAGGGGTTTCTGATCTACAGTCAATCACTACCTCAGACCTGGTAGAGTTGCTGCAAGGCCTGAAACAGTGATTAGAATGGGATTTTGTATGGAGACTGATCAGAATACAGAACCTGGGTATGTTCCAGATTATAAGATCACTATGGTTAGGGTTTGATTGAGAAATTTCAGAGAAAAAAAAAATGGTTGGATGAAACTGCAGGTCTAATGGACAAAAAGGATTAAGTTCTTGATGATGAAAAAAAAGGGATTAAAGTATGGACGATGGATTTGGGACTGATGGTTAGGGTTAGATTGAGGATAAAATGGAAGGAAATGAAGAAAATTTAGGGTTCCAGGTTTGGGCAGCAAATTGAGAAGAAGAATTATTGGGAAGAAAACCAGTGAACTTTATTTCCTTTCGCCCTTTTAATGAACAAAACTTCCAAAACTTAAAAGAAACTTAAACTTTATTATATGCTAAAACGTGAGGCTTTAAGTAGCTGTCAATCACTCTTAAACTTTATGCCTCCATGTGTCGTCTCGTGTGGACCCCACTAAGCCAAGGAAGTGGGTCCCACATGACCAAACATCAAATAGTACCAAAACTAAGCTTCGAAACTGCTCCAGTTATGGACTACGTGACTCTCCTGTGTAAATCCAAAGGGTCAAGGGACCCTTCCTCCTAAGAGAGTATGTCTTGAGGCTGCCACTTGGATACCCTATCAATAGCCTTTGGTAGAGATTTGTAAGCTGTTCCCTCACTGCTTCCTCCCCCCCACGAATCCCCCACCTTCACCTGCCTGCAATTTTCCATTTTGTGGAAGAATATAGTATTTTGATTCCCCTCCTTCAACCACTGAACCCAAGACTTCTGCTTCCACCTAACCTCTTCCATAGCAAGCACCCGCTCATACTCTGTTTGTAATGCCCCCTTTCTACATTCTCCTCTGCCTCAAAACCCTCCAGTTCTTTTACAAATTAGAATCCTTAAGTGCTCCTTGTAGAGCAAGTTACAACTTACAAGTCTGTTACTCCTTTCTTGGGGCCTATTTTTTAGGTATCAAAACTTGCCTGTTTGACTTTTTTTGGTATCATTAGAAAGGTATTTCAGTGCCTATCTAACAAGCCTAAGATCTGAGAGATTTATTGTGATTTGGGAGAGTTATGAACAAAATATTCAAATTATTTTGTGACTGGATTTATGTTATTTTAGAGTTTTGGTAGTTCATGTTTATCTATAGCAGAGTTTTGCCTATAAATATGGAGAAGATGGAGTGGTGTAAGGAGTTGTGAGAATTTATAAATTTTATTTTAAAAGCTGTGATTTCTTTTGTGGGAGTAGTGAATTCCAAATCCTAGGTGTTGGATGCCATCTAAGCCTACCATATGGCTGAAAGAATGTAATCTTAATTCGGATAAAGGTATAGTTTCGCTAATTCTATTACTCTTGCCTTTGTTTTCTTTCAATTACAAGTTTAAATACTGGTTTCTTTTAGTTATGATCCTATATCTTCAACATTGTTCTATGGATGAAATTTTTGGTCCTGAATGTTATTTAATCTAGTTATCTTATTTACTTTTGTTTTAGCCTATAACTGCTCTGATAGTTTGAACCTACTTATCCAAATTTACCCTATTTGAATCCTTTACCATAACAGTTTCTTATTCGAATTTGGTCTTGGATTCCACTGTGTGTGTGTTTGCAACCCTTCTCAGAAGATCAATCTATAACTCACAAATCCCCGCCTTCTCTACCAAATCCACAGCTCCCTTTTCTTCTCTTGTTTGCAATGCTATGTGCAAGATCCATTGCTTCCCTCCCCCCTCCTCCTTGCAACATAGATAGGAACTTACCCCTCTCTATAGGGCTAGATGCAAAACAAAATTCACTTAGTTCAATGTTTAACCTTTTCTAATTTATTTAATTGGTCCCATGTAGCTAAACAGCCATGTATCTTATTCCCTTGGATTTTAGTTTTGGGGTTTTAATTAATAACAGGAACTTGAAGAGATTGTTGTACTGCTTTTTTGATTCATTTCTTCTTTGCTAATGCTGAGGCACTTATACTGTTATTTCGGAGAGCATTGAGGGGCACCTATGCTTTAGTGATATCCAAGAGGTTGCTAGGGTTGGGCATGGGCTGGGTTCAGGTGGGGCGTAAGCCTGTTTTTTTTTTTTTTTTTAAATATTTATGCCCAAGCCCGGCCCTATTGATTTCAACGGGTCTCAGGCCGGACCAACAACAACAACAACAAGAGCCTTATCCCAACTATTTGGGGTCAGGCCCGACCGTGAATTAAAAAAAAACAGTAATGATGAGGTTGAGGTTTGAACTCAAGACCTACTAAGTAATATAATAATGCATTAGCCAATTAAACAACAAGAATTTGTTAGTTTTTAAAAACTTAGAAAATTATATACTTTAATTTTAAGAATTATTTACTATAAAAAAATTTCACTACTAGTCGAACACAAGACCTTTTGCAAAAAAGTTTTTTTTACCAATTGAGCTATGAATTATTAATTATTTTAAAATACTTATAACCTATTTGGTAGCCACCTGTAATGTAATAATTTCATTTCAAATTTCCAAGGTCCTTGTAGCCATAAAGTGATGGTTCAAAATGAACTCATTCAGATTCTTACTGATTTGCTAACTAAAACTAGAAATGAAGTCATCTTAGGTTTTTTTATAAAATGAAATGATATATGTTATCTAGTATATAGATCTGAATGAATTCATAAAAAAAAAAGTATAAATCTGAATGAGTTCATTTTGAACCATTACT
>JAOXJP010000016.1:6278693-6288693 GCA_025762735.1 Platanus orientalis
GGACCAGAAATAAGGTAGATAGGCTCTAACTAACATAATAAAGTTTTTAAAATTTTTCTGGATTTTTTTGATTTTTTGATTTTTAGGGCGATCCGGCTGCTAGCCGATCCTTGACTGGATCGCCCGATCCATGATTGTATCGGATCGGGATCGCCCGGGTCCGATCCCGATCCCGAGTTTTTGATCTATGCTTGGAGCATCAGCATGGGATGGATTAGAGGAGAACATTTGCTTCTTTAGAAGGAATAACTCATAAAGATAATCCATAAGCCGTTTGTATCATCTAAGTTTCACTGTTGCATATGTGGAAATGTAGGCTATCTTTCCTCTATCGGCATTGTAGTTTTAATGAAGTTGATGGGCGCCATGATGGAGCAACAGCCTTTAAAGCCGGCGTCTTTACATTCTGAGTTAAAGTACGAACAAAGCTCTTGAAAGAGCATCAACTGTTCTCCTTGAGCCTCTCTCTTATGGACGTTACAGCAGCAATTCATCTTTAATGATAAAATGATAATGAGTTTCAATTAAACTCCAATAACGTGTCATTGTTTGGAGCAATCAATAGCTTTGGTGTGAGGAAACCAAGTGCATTTTCTTATGATGAAGTCTGTTCTTAACTACTAAGGGAGTTTAGCTCTTTCAAGTATATTAGTGGGGAAAAAATTATGAAAGAAACAAAAAAAGTAGGAATGATAAATATATATATCACTTCACAACGTTAGAAATTTACCTTGTTTAGGATCTCCGCCTCATTTTCTTCCTTCATGGATCCATCCATCCTTCGGGATCTCCACAGCAACAGCAACGGTGACACAAAAAAACTCATCCTTTGTCACATTATTAGGTTAACAGGATACAGAGACGACTCCCATCCCCTCAACCGCCCCCTCTCATTGCATGGACCGGTTTAACCAGTCTGCTCAGTTCAATCATTTTCAGTTGAACCGTCTGGTTCATCAGGCTTGTCTGGGTTTTGGGTAAAATCCGTTTTGAGATCTTAGCATAGATATTTAAAAGTACATAAAATTACAAGATGTTAAATGATCTTATTCATAGTTAACCATCTCAAGAAAAGAGAAGTACAGAAACAAATTATTATTCTATGAATGCAATTTTCCTTCAACATAAATTGAGTATAGAAGATCCTCGCTAATACAAGCCTCCAATGATAAATTACTCGGAATGGTAACAGAGACCATCTCAGTACTCCCTACTATAACCAGATAATGTTCTGCAGTACCTTGATGTCCACAAATTCATAACACACTTGGGGAACTTTCAGAGTTGTACACCCACGCATCACAACACGGAGTTAACCCTGCAAAAAGCTCGCATACTTTGCACCCAGGAAAAGCCTCTGAACACATAGAAGGGCATTCTTTGTTACCTCTGCATTCTCGTGATTCATCAGCTTCATCACCCGCTCCTTCGCCTTGAGATCAGTCACTATGATCCTTCCAGCCGGATGGTACTGAATGAATTGTGAGAGATCATAAGAAGCAACTGCCAGTGCCCTTGAATCAGCAGATGTGTCAAGGATTGTGATGAGGACCCGTAAAATCTGTGGAGTACCAAGATTAATAAGAGAAGGGGGAAAGGGTTCTGCAATAGACTGATCTATTACCTGACCGTCATAACAAAAATAATTGTCTATTGGCATTTCTAAGCACAAATAACAAATATACAGGAGATCAAGAATCCCCCACCCCATACACACACTGGTCAGTTACATTTTATCCTGAGTTTAATTTAGCACAGCCAGTTCAGAGGGGCTGAATTACTCCAAGTTTAAGCAGACCTTAACTACCCAATAGTAGTTGAGTTCTGTTGACTAGTTGAGAGTGAAATTAAAGTTCTAATGAGAGGTAGTTTGAATTGTAATGGGAGCACACTATGGCTGGACATGTGAAGAAGGTCTATATTTAAAGGCATGTATCTAAAATTTTTAGACAAGTGACTGAAGAACAGTTGTTGCTCTGGCAATTTGATTTGGTACTGATTCCAGATCCCATCCTTTAAGGGCTTCTAGATTAGTGCCCAGAGTTCCAGTGGTGCTCCATTGGGTTTATCATTGCTTTCTTCTCTATCTTATTGTTTTATTAATTGCTGAGTCTAGTCTTCAATTCCTAATATTCTACTTTTGATTTACTAAAGTCTGCATAATTACCCTAGCTGACCACACTATTCTCCTAAACCCATTTCCAATTTTAGTGGTCTAGATAAGTTCCCTACACATAGTACTACCCCACAGCTGTGCACTGAGTAGGATTTTATTTTTGTCATTTTAAAAAATACAGTCAAATTTCATGAAATCCTACTTTTCTTGTTAGCTTGCACAGGAATCTTCCCTAATTCACCCCATGGCAGGGATTATCCTTGCTATTTTTTACTCGCAGCAATTTGGTTGTTCATTCATAGTAATTTAAATTCCAATTTGATCTTCCCTATCTTAATCCCACGACTATTAGGGTTCAATTGCTGAATTCCTTTCTGCTTGATAGTTCTACATCAGCCTAAAAATTGAGATGCTAAAGTCAGTTCTTGTCCATTTAAAAAAGAGCTTAGAGATGGAACAAGGATCTTATGGGAATGGCCCAAATCCCATTATGTCTAGTGCAATGATATCAAACCACTCTTGGCTCCCCTAAACTCCCATCCCATTCTTTACGTCCCCTATACTGAAGAAAGGATGATGCCTCTCTCAGCTCCCCTAAATCACATTCTTTCTAGCAGATACATCCCCCTTCTGAAGATAGAGTGATATCAAGTTTCTGGTATTTGTAACCATGAGGACAATAGAGAACATAAGTTAAGCAAAAAAAAGCTCCTAAAGTCTGACAATCATATGGTCTACAGTCTAAACTCCCTTCACAAACCACAAAGTTCACTACAGATTAGCATTTCTCCATTTGAGAACAGAAGGGAAAAGGGTTATGCTCCAAGGTAAGTTGAGCTACTAGCAAGGAAATAACATCAAATGAACCCACAAACAGACCAAACCCTGTTCTTTGTGAGATGGTTTCAAAGGAAAAGCCCAAAAATTAAGAACATGACTGCCAAATGTCATAATTTGAAGATTCCTCGGAAGAAAGGCTGAAATGGGCCCAATTGGATCTTGCAATAAAAACCACTTTAGGCATGCAACTCAACGGAAATTGAAAGATATTGCTGTGCTCACAAGAAATTATCCTCTATTAGCTCAACTACCAGTAGATTGATCAGTACTGGCAGGCACTTGGTTGCGTTTGTAAAGTCCCTATCACAGTTAGGCAGACACAAATTTGCCACCTAACGGGGCTTGAGCAAAGTGAAACTGCTGATCATTTGCAGAATTTGGAAAGAGTTGGCAGTTTTAGATGCTATTGACAGTGAAAAGGAGTCACCAGTCGGCAAACACCAACCTTGTGTTTGTAAACCTGATATGGCAACATACAGTAAACAACAGTCCTAATAGAGCAAATTGTTGAGCCTGCTACTGTTACGTTTTTTATTGTCAATGTCTATGCACAAAACAATGTGTGTACATGTAGTGGTTAGGTTGTATAGGATTTTATTATGTAAATTAAATAGCCATGTAAGTCCAAGAAAAGAGTCTAGGAAAACACCAAGAAGATGGACTTGAAATCAGAATGACCAAGCCAAAAAGACTCGAGCATTGTTGAAGAATCTCAAGTCTCAAGTGCAAGCCACCACAAGAAAACCAATTGTCAAAATTTAAGGGTAAAATCATAAAATGTTGGTAGGTGGTAATGAGGTGTTTGGGTATGGACTTAACCTTAGGTGGACTTAGAATGAATTAAAAATGGATAATCCAAACCTAGAAAAGGTTGCATAAAGATTAGACCAAGGATGAACCAAAATTAGAAAAAATTAAATTGTGTTGAAAAAGAAATGACTCAACTTAAAATGACCATATCTTTTGATCCAAAAGTCCGCTTGTGAGCCATAAGTACTCAAATCGAACAGCTCGACAAGATCCTTTTAAAAATGAAAAAAATATATATGCTCGATATTTTCAAACGACTATATTTTTTACCGTTTGAAAAGAGATGTTGGGGATGTTTGAATGGGTTTCTTCACTCTATAAATAGAGGCACTGACCCCAATGAATATAGAACTCTTGTGCTTGAACAAATAGTCAAATCTTCGTAAAAGAGAACCAGAAAGAGCCAATTAGCTTAGGGGTTAAACCATTGTTTGCCTATGACCTTAAGAGTTATTTTACATAGTTAAACCCATTCAAGGTCATTTGTAAACTTCCCAAAAAAATTTAGTTACATTTAGTGAAAGCAAGAAAGAGTGTTTCTACAAGTTAAATTCGCTTACACAAGAGGCATCCTGAAGAATAAAGATTCTTTCATTTTCAACTTGTTTGTAGCCTTCGCTAGAGTCACCGAAGGAGGATTTTTAGCCTTTGCCGGAGTCACCAAATGCGCGTTCATGAAGCACTTGCTGGAGTCACCAAGTACGGGTTAGTCCATCGAAGTCACTGGATGAAGCGTGTCTACCATACTTCTTCCAGTTTATCCTGCTCTACTAATTTTTTTTTCTTCAATAAGAGCCATAAATTTGCTTGGACATTAGAATTTATGATGCCCATAGCCCTTACAGATATAACACTGATCTCCCTTTGGCTTCGATACAAATCCCTCTAAATCTATAGATCCAGATGGAGAGAACTGTCGTAATGTCCTAAGTAGAGAAGATATCCTGGTCTGTTGAACCCTGCTAGTCTGTTTACTCAAAGAATCACTGGTATCCGCATAAGTCTTCCTATGAATCTTGAGATTATCCTTAATATAATGGGTTTCCTAAATAAACTCATAAACTGAAGAATAGTACTAATAGCAAAGCCCCTATGAAACCTGTGGGTGGAGACCCTGTCTGTACATAGAAACAAGGACCTTGTCAGTCCATCTGAAGCTTGATCTGGAGGCAAAGATCTGGAACTGCCTGGTGTACTTGCCAACACTGGAATGACCCTGCCTGAGCTATGATAACTGAATCTAAACTCTCTACTTATAATCCCTAGGAGAAAATCATTTATTCATAGCCACCTTCATCTCACCCCAAGTCGTCACACTGCTATTACTATACTTAGACATACCCTTCTTGTAAGTACACCAAATCTGAGTTGTCCTAGCCAGCTTAGACTTCGCAAACTGTAGTTTACGCACCTCAAAAACCTTATACATCCTGTAGAAAGATTTCATCCTATGCTTCCAATCAAGGAAAGCATCCACACCATGCTTACCACCAAACTCAGGCACATCTACTCCGATGTGTCTATCAACCTCAAACTGTGTAGGGGTATGTGGAGTCATCACTCTAAGCTCTGGCTCCTTTGTGGGAGGTGACATCTCACATTGTGCATTATGGTCAGTAGTTTGCAGGGGAGTTTCAACCTATCGGCTTGATCTTGGTGTAGAATTAGACAAACTTTCTCCTTGTACTAGCTCTTTCCCCACTGCTCTAATGGCTGCCATGATTTACTCAAGCTATGTTATCCATCTTAGTTTCTAAACCAGCAACTCTAGTCGTCAGCTGGGCTAACTTTTGCTTGGTGGCCTGAATCTCTGTCACATGTCCATCCACAATAGCAGATAGTGTAGCTATAGTGTGAACCATGATGTTTGGGGACCTTTACCAAAGATTTGAAGTGTTCTAAAATTTCAGGGTTAGGGAAAACCCTTTCAGAAACTCCAAAAGAATATTAGGGTAACCTTGAAATTAATGAGAAAGGTTTTCAGCAAAGTTCCAGAACGTTAGGGTATACCCTAAAATTATTTACACACCTAAATAGGCCGTAAATAAAAGTTAGGTCTCTTGAAAGAACCCTAAATATAAGTTGATAAGAAACTTGACTAGGCTTTCGGAGAAGGATTCCAACTAATAAGAATTAATTGGCAACTTAGCTCTGATACTAAATTTGATGTCGGATATTGTTGAAACCAAAATTCCTACACTTAATCAATTAAAGAAGACTAAAAAGAACGATTCTTGAAAGTTAAAAAATGTTGAAATTTAAGTAAGAATTTTCAAGAATGTGAATCTTTAAGAAATATAAGCAAGAATCTTAAACCAATTCAAGAAAAGATTAAGAGACAAAGAGGAGTAAGTAATGAATGAAATAGAAGAAGGATTGAAGAGAGAATCAAAGAAATTGGAAAATATTCCAAATTCTCCAAAATTGGGTTTTCAATTTAAAACCCTAGAAAATAAGAGACATGGTGGGCCATGCACCCCCCCTCCTCCCATTCAATGCATATTTTATATTTTTTAAAGAAAAAAAAAATGTTGGGAGTGTACAGTCAAGGTGGTATGGATTTAGGGTTCAAGAATAGGTAAAACTCAAATAAACCCTAGATTTTAGGGTGGAAAATTGGGGCTTTTGATGTGGATAAGTGTCTTAAGGTATGGGATGAATAAAACCTAAAAAGAATTAGGTTTCTATGAAGAGATGAGAAAGTAATTAGGGAAAAGGTGCTTGTTGGAAAATTTCCCTTAACACAAGAAAGTGTATAAGAAAGATGAGGAACAAGAGGGAAAAAGTGGGGGAAGAGAAGAACGATGTGCGGGAACAAAAAGATATATAAAAGAAAGTAGAAGAGGATGATTTAAAGAGAAAAGAATATATTTTCTACAAAGATTTTGAAAGGAGAATAAAGAAGATTGTGATGGAAGAAGATGTAAGAGATTAGAAAATAGAAAAAAATCAAGAAAGAGGTATAGAACTCACCTATGCCGTGAGAGATGGAGAGGAAACCAGCCAAAGTGTGAGCTTCTAGGTCAAATCAATTCATTGAAATCTCAAAAATTGTTGTACAATGAAGTCTTAGGACCTATTTATAATAAAAAAAAAAATTAAATTAGACCAAAATACCCCTTGTATGGTTAGCCAAAAAAAAACCCAAAAAAATTGTATAAAAAAATTCAAAACATCCCTAAATTATTCTAATTTATTCTTAACCCCTCCCCATGGCTCATATGGCCTTATTACATCAAATTCATTAAGAAAACCCTCATAAAACATTATAAAAAAAAAAACTAAAATAAAGCCTAAAACTGTGGGCAACAACTATATTTCTTCAATGATCCCTTAAGCTTGATCTTTGGCTTCCATAAAGGCTTGCACTTCTCGATCCACTGAAAAGCTACCTCATCAAATACTTATCCAAAGAGTGCGGTCAAGGAGGTGACTGTCTAATTGTCACACACAACAAAACCAGCAAGCAGAAGCTCTAGGTAACATTGAATATTATAATATTTACTGACATAATGGTATTTTTATTATTTTCTTTCAATTATTGAACAGTTTTATGCTTCCTAAATAGTATTTTAACATAAAATACTTGGGTATGGTTGAGCTATAATGGACACAGAGGGGATGTTTGAAGATCTGGTTAAGCCTGGCAGGGATTGTCCATGTATCCAGGGCCTCTTGCTACACTAAAATATAAAAGTGGTGCAATTCTCGACCATTATAGGGTTTTCTGAAAGAAGATGATGAGTTTAAAAATAACAACAATAACAACAACAACAACAATAACAATAATAATATAGAATACGAGATTAACAACACCTGGAAATCATTCTCTTCAAAGTTCATGATGTTTTCACGCCAAAAAATTGGATCTTTGTGCATAGGTGACCAGTCTAGATGCCCAAGAAGAACTTCTTGTTTGTACTTATCAAAAGAACTCAGTTTCTTAATATTATCTTTAAGCGCCTCTTCCAATTGATTCAGAGCCACCAACAGATCCTGAAAAATCCAAAAACAGTTACAGAAAAAACTAATCACACAACTTAGGAACAGAAAATCAAGGTACAGTCTGACATTTCAGCCAAGTAGTGCATGACTCAGTTTATAGTCATCTCAGT
The DNA here is from genome assembly GCA_025762735.1 of Platanus orientalis. Classification (NCBI taxonomy): domain Eukaryota; kingdom Viridiplantae; phylum Streptophyta; class Magnoliopsida; order Proteales; family Platanaceae; genus Platanus; species Platanus orientalis. Next base: position 6,286,575 of record JAOXJP010000016.1, read on the forward strand.
TTTAGGATTTATATGAGCCTGAGTCACAGTAAGCTTCAAGAATATGTGGTGGCAACATGGGTCAGACCAAGGTTAAAACTGTGCAGTAAAATACGAAATATAAGATAATAATAGTATACAACCCCAACCTTCCATCAAATGAATGGGCTTGATTAACTTAAACAATGATGCAAAAAAGCAAAGCTTAAAATCAGTATTTTTCATTCCCAGTTTTTTATGTGTGTTTAAAAGTTATGTATACAACATAAGTTGGTTGACAATATCATTAACCACAATAGAAATAGGCACCAATTAATTGATAGACACAAGGTTTTAATTATTGTTTTTGAATCAATCAAGTCTGGTCCTGATTGAAATCGAAATGAAATTTCAAATTTTAAGAACTCAGGCAAGATAATATGTATGAAAATTGGCTGAAGTTTTGAAATGAAAAACTTCAAAATTAAGCAAAATCCGAATGCACTCACAAAGTTCTTGGATTTTTTTAATATAAACCATACTTCAACTGATTATATCTTGATAGCCACATCCATCACATGTTTACAAGTATTAAACCTATGATATTTTTTTTTGCATGGTGAAAAAACAGTTGTCCACAATAAAGTTGGAATAGCTCAGTTGGCTAGAGATTGAAGCAATCACAAGGTCAGAGGGTCAAGCCCTCCTAGAAGAATATTCTGCAATATAACAATGTTATTGACTGTCTGGAAGATAAGAAAATCAACTTTGGATAGAAATCAACTTTGCCTACATTCTGAACAAAGATTAGACAGAGTGGATCAGTGGCATTATGACTCAAGAACAAAAATAGCAAGGGAAGACATTAGAAAATTCACAACTTCACACCTCATCACTCCATGCTTGAGCTTTCAGGCTCTGAACAATTTGCAGCAATCCAAGGTCTACCATTTGTGCCCCAAATGTCCCTTTTGGGAGCAAGTTCTTAAGGGTTAAGACAACAACCCTCACAACCTACAACAAAATTGACCAAATCAAGTTATAAAAATACTGAAGAACCTAATTATTGAAAAGGACATCTAACTCTAGAAATAATGAATGATATAAATTTGAATACTGAAGGTCAGATACACCTTACCTTCTCCTTAGTGGAACCTTTAACAACCTCTATTAGTCGTGGCAGCGTCCTAGAAGTTGCCAGGTACTCCACTGCAGGCTCATAGTAGGACAACAGCCACACACAAAGGCATGTCTCATAAAGGAGCTGCCAAAAAGTGGGCTATCAATTCAGGGACTTAAAAGCATGCATACTGCCTCTTATTAAAAATAACAAAAAAATTCAATTGTCAGTTTCAAAAATTATAACATGCACAAGGATGGCAATTCTTGACCCAACCCACAAACATGGCCATTACCTTCTTTCATTTTCCGACCTTACCCGCCACTGGCCTAAAAGCTGAATTTACAAAAGGACCTGCCTAACCTGCCCAGCTTCTCCAGCATAGAATAGATTATTCTCGACCTGACTTAAATTCAGGCCAGGTTTGAGTTGGACATTTTCAACTCAAACCACTGCCAACCTAAGATTTCCCTATCAACTAGATACAGATTTACACCAATATGCACGGTAATCATCCAACACCCATATCCAGTTCGCATCGAGATTCAAGGTGGGACTGAAGTTTCTTACCTGAACTGGATAAGGGTACCTATGAATTATGTAATTTTAACCAACAAGAATATTATAGTGACCCTCTAAATAACCGTGACAGTTCTCAGGTAGGTATTTTTTTAACTTGTAGGGCATGTTTCAAAGAGAATCATCTTGTCCCCTAGCCTACGTAACAAAGGACACCGATAACGGCACATTTGTCAGTGTCCCACATGATGGCTTTGGATAAACAAAATAGCAGACACATCCATATATAAATCTTCAAATATTACAAAAGTTCATTACTTAATTTCAATATAATAAACTAAAGAAAACAAAAGACATATGGTAGGATAAGGAGGAGAATCAGTCAATCATTTCCAGAAACTGACATTGATGTCCCTCTTTTTTATTCCCATACTCCATTTTTTTTCTTTCTTCCTTTTTTTTAACTAAAGGAAGATATCTAGTTCCTTGTCCATCCATGTCAATATGTGCATTCACATCAAC
>JAOXJP010000016.1:6298079-6318487 GCA_025762735.1 Platanus orientalis
TCAACAAGAATGCTTGGACTTCAACTTCACCTGAGGAGCACTGGTAGAGCTTTTGGGCCTCTCCTTGGAGGAAGGTACCATTGTGATCTTGAATTAAGGCTGCGGCTGCACATTAATGACCTGCCGTGCCATCAACATTGAGTTTGAGAGAGTCTAAGGGAGGGGGTCGCCAAGAGCAAACAATATTATTTCCCAAGGTGCCTGGAACATCTTCTGAGCTATTGATTCGATCATCTGATTCTGGGCTATAATCTTTAATCATCTCCCTAGCTTTAACAATTATAACTTTTGCATTAACCAGTTGATGATTAAAAATTGCATTGTTTCTGGCTTTCCAGAGGCACTAGAGTATGATGGCTCATTTCTGGAAAATTTGAAGATGATGGGGCATGGTGAGCTACTCATTAATCCTCTCAAATGGTGCTTTTGGATTTTCTTGCAATCTTAGACCAAGTGGGGAGCCGAACCAGATCACTTTAGCTAGCATACAATCAAAAAACAAGTGATCTGGACATCAACAAGATATGCACATCAAGCAAACTAGAAATGTCTTCATCTTTATCGGGTAATATATTAGTATGATTGGATATGGGAGTCCTATTTCCACTAACTCGTTTAGGTGTCTAAATTTTATTTGAAATCCTTTGAACTTTGCCAAATTACAAGAATACTCATCAATACATTGTAATTGAACCCCTACATATAAGGAGTAAAAAAGTCCTTTCCTATAGAAAATTGTGAATTAGTTTATTGGTTAAACAATCTCATGTAAGCTATTGGAAATTTTTTTTTGATGAATTAAGCTATTGGAAATAGATGTTAGTCAATATCTAGTTCTTGGCTTATGTCTTATTAATTATCAGGAAGCTCATGTCAATTGATTTAGTAGAATTACACAATATATTAAATTAATAATATTATTGATAAAATCAATTTACCAAAATACCACAACCCTGCAGATTTCTTGATTCTAATCGATAATAGGGACCCTCTAAGATGTTGAGTATCTGTCTATCCACCTGCCACATATATAATCCAAGGTAACAATACATAGCATCTGTTTTGGAAAAAATTGTCCTTTCTGACGATCTACTCTTTATACTGACAGTGATTGCTCCACTCCAGAGGCAGTTCTATAACTGATCTAGTTCATTGAATGTATTTTTACATACACCTGCATGTTTGCTATAGTATACTCATACATAATTGAAGGAGGTGCAAATCATTATAATTAAATGAAAATATTTTTGGTTGACAAGAATGCTAGAAAGTCAATTCGGAGAATGATTGTCTGTGTAGACATAGACCCCTATAAGCATGCCATTGATTGACACATGATGGGTTTTTGAATTTGGTGTCTCTTTTTGAACACCTACTTTTTCATCTGGACACTTTTTTAGACGTTTTAAACCCCCAAAACAACATATTTCAGCTGATCATTCACCATACACACCACAGGCACATTTGATCACAGAACATTTTCTTCCTTTCCCCTATAACACTAACTAATGTCCTTGTATCATCTTCATATATGACATGTTAAAATATTTTAAACATAAACAATAATGCATGTGCAACAACAAAAAGAAATAAAAATTGTTCCATTAATGAAGTTAAGTTATATAAAACATATGAAAAAAAATGGTTTTGTGAATTTGGATTCTCCAAAATATATGTTTTCTAGTGGTTAAAATCCTGTCCGGCCTCCTCATGGCCTGTTAGGGCCTTTCTGGCCTAACGGGTTGATACATCACCAAAAAAAGGAGGTCAGACGGGATCCAAACAGCCTATGTTTGGTGATGTGTTGACCTGTTAGGCAAGAAAGGTCTTAACAGGTCATAACAGGCCGGACAGGATCCAAACCGGTTTCTTAAATATAGCCAGACGCATGGAAGAGGTGGTGGCTTATACGATTAACTAAAAAAAGGAAAGAAAATAAGAAGTGCATATTAACCCAATTGCTAATCATCAAAGTAATCATCAGCATAACACCCCTTACTTTTGCCATGAAACAAGGACCAATTAAGAAAATAGAAGAACTTACACAAATAACAGTGATATAAACATTTGGGTCCCTTTCATTCTTCCACAATTTTGCTATTGAGCTGTAAAACGATGAGAAACATACGAAATGCAACGGTTAACCAAGCCATCATGAATGAGGTCTGCCTTCGCGTCCTCTCCGGCGGCCCCCAGAGCTACAAGCAAGGGTAATAAGTGATCGACCTGTTGATGTGCCATCTCTACATGCGGTGCCTTATCGAAGCACCTTACATCTTCGTGTCTGTCATGCCAAGTCTTTTGTTTTGTACATCACTTGCCTTACACGACTATCAGATAGTAAAATGTAAAAATCATATTCTTAGGATTTGATTTGGGATGTTTGGATTGTCAATGGGCAGGGGAGCGAGTGGCCCTTGTGCGGCAAGGTTTGCAAAACAGCTTTTCACGGGCCCAACTGCTGAATGGAGTATGGATGTGGCCCAACTGGCTGGGATTTGCTATCTAAATTTAGGGCTGTCAATCGGGCTGGGTTGGGAGGGGCTATGTTCAACAGGAGCCCAACCGAGAGATAAATTACTGAGCCTGAGCCCAGCTCGAGACATTCTATTCAAACGTAACTCGATTTAATAAATTAGGCTTTGGGCTGAGTTCAGACTACCTAAAGTTAACAATTCAATGAAAATTTTTAGATTGAATTAGGGCCAATGAGTTTTAAAAATTAAATTTATGAAATAATCATCTAGAATTTATATACTTCAATATGGGCTTTGGATTAGGGTCAGTCAAATTAAGAAAATTAGCTTACTCATGTATTAAGGTCACACTTAGTTTTGGCTGGGTTTCGGACTCCTTATTAGATATAAACTCTGGACTGGGTCAGGCTGGGCTTCAGACTAAAAACACTGGAACCCAAGCCCAACCCAAAAATCACTTTAGGCCACACTTGGGCATGAGCCCAGCCTAGCCCAAAGTTCAACTTGTCCAGCCCACCCATTCTTCGGGCTGGTCAAGTTCTGGCTTTAGGTCAACCCAACCCAATTGACAGCCCTATCTAAACTTCAATACCAAAATAAGGTGGACCATGGGTCTACATTGTTTGGAATGGTTGATTCGGGTGGGTCTTTCAATGGTCATGACAATTTAGTGATGGTTAAATGATAATTTTCTGGATAGGAATTGTATCTCTAAAATCATAGAATTTTTATAAAGTTTTGCATAAATTGCAATTACCTTCCATTAAGAAGAGACTCTTTGAGCCATGCATCGAACTCTAGAGCCCACGAATAAACTGGACCGCCATCGCGACTAATGAAAGCATCATTGTTTGTGGTAGCCCCTGACCCTATTATGAGAACCCCTTCCTCCCTCAAAGAGGCCATTGCTTCTTCAATGTTGTATTGATGAGCTCCCTCCATATTGGGCTGAATGAAAAGCGGACACACAGGTATGTCAGCTTCTGGATACATGAGCAGAAGTGGGAACCAAGCAGAATGGTCAAGCCCTCGAGTACGATCTTCCTTCACACTATCGAAGCCAGACTTGGTCAGCAACTCCTTCACCCTCATTGCCAATTTTAGTGCACCTGGTGCGGGGTACTTGACCTGGCATTAAAGGTTACATTAGAATCATGGATTACTCCCATGAACTCTATGTAAAATGGTGCATAAGATTTATATCATCATGATGTTGTTGGGGTGAAAGTTTTTCTAGGTGAATTCATGACCCCTTCACTAAGTAACCCCTCTGCTAGCCATATGAATAGATGCGGTTTGGATCCTGTCCCCATTCTTATGGCCTCTTACGACTGTCTCGCCTAACAGGGGGATGAAATCGTATGCGCCATGCCCCTGATGGGACACTCAGGGGGCGGAATCAATTCACTTTTTGGAGGTTTTTGATTCCCCCTCCTGACTGTCCCATCAGGGGGGGTGTTGCACTTGATATCAGACCCCTAACAGGTTGACACGTCACCAAACAAGGTCATGTCCGACCTCCTTTTTCGGTGACGCATCGACTTGTTAGGCCAGCCATTGTCATTTTTGCCACCTCTTAATTAGCCATGTGTTCAGTACTTTTGTCTTTGTGAGTTGTGTGCTGGACTCTACCCTTGTAACTGGCACTAACTGTGGAATTTTAAAATTTCAATCTACTTTTATACAGAGGGATTTTTTTTTTTTGTGGTGTGTGAAGAGGGTGACCTGGTGGAATCTATGGGGCTGTCCATTATAATTATTATAATCTCAAACTAAAATAAGTATTTACGGCACGACATTAACGGCATTCAGAAAATGCATGCTGTAAATGAAGAGCTTTTATGGTGTTATTTTTTTTATTTTTTTAACATCGTTAATATATACAGTTAGATTTACTTTAACACCGTGTTTTTTGGGAATGTTGTTAATACACTTGTGATGGCATTGCATTGGCATGTTGTCTATATTAAATATTATTTACAGCGTACATTGGCATGCCACATATGTTAGAAACTATTCATGACATTCCTTTGCATGCTGTCTACATTGAAAACTATTTACGGCGTGCATGTAAACGTTGTCTATTTGTAAACCATTTATGACATGCATTTGCACGCCATCTATGTTATAAATTGTCCACTTTTACAAGTCTTTGAAAAGTTTCTAAATGCAAAAAAATATAGTTTTTTTCTCATGCACACTCTCTCTCTTCCCTTATTTCACTATTGGAAAATTGAGTTATTCTAGGTTTTTTCAGCAGTTTTCAGCACCAACTAGCGTAACTGCTGAAAAAAATAGGTTATTGTAATGCCCTAAACCCAAATTAAGTTAAATTAGTCAATTAAGTGTTTACTAAAGATTTTAATCACTGAAATTTCATTTTGAAGCCCTAGAGAAAAGGGAGATTATATTCACACCTCAAGTTTTTGTAAGCACACCTCCCTAACTTTCAATAATACCCTTATCTATTTTTAACCTCTCCCCCTGCATGTTTGAATATGCACACATCAACCCGTGTCCATCGTCCAACGTCCAACTGTTCCCTCCCTCCCTCCCTCCCTCCCTACCTTTTCCCTTCCTTTCTCCATCGCTCCAATTGTTCGCTCCTTCCCACTGGCGTCACAGGCAACTAAATCATGCCTCCATGACGACAACAAAACTTACCATCAACCTTTAGCACCGATGATGCCAGAGTCCAACATTCAAGTAAGAGATTATTTGTTTTGTTAAAAAAATCTTAAAAAATGCCATCTAAAGAAATTAATTGGAAAAAAATAGTTTAAAGAAGCGTAATCATCAACTATTTACGTAAAATTTTAGTAAATGAACGTTTTATTTAAAATTTTGTGATTTTTTTTTAGTTTAGTTTTTTTTTTGTACCTCAGTACGTTCGGTGTAACCAGACTGAACACTATAAGGAATGTTCGGCACTGTGATATCGAACATGCCTGAAGGCATTCAAGCATGTTCGGTATCACAGTGCCAAACATCCCTTAAAGTGTTTTTTAATTTTTTATACTTCATTAAATATTTTTTAAGAATTTTTTTTATTTATGCCTCCAGACACTATTCCAACATCTGATTCTCGACATATTATAGATATGGAGGCCAACCCTTCACGAGTGGCACCGACTGCATCTGTGCAATGGTGCAGGGTTGAAGATGTCTCACGAGTTAGGGGAGAGGCGTCACATGCGACTACTGAGGATTCTGTGATAGACTTGGAAGTGGGTGAGACCGTAGCTGTTGTGGAGCCAACAACAATGTCGCCGCCCTGTTCCTAGATCTCCAAAGGACCCCACTTTGTTGGACAGTTATTCCACACATGTGACATCAATGATTTGGCGGTAGGGGATATTTATTTGTTTATTTTATGTATTTGGCTATTTATTTGTGCTATTCTATACATGTATACTGTGCTAACACTGTTTCTTTTTTTCTTTTATAGGAGCGTGAGCTGTTGAAATGTATTAGCCATGTAGATAAGTTTGATGAGTGATAGGTGAGGTCCAGGGTGTCCGGAACTCTAAGTTTATGGGGTTGGTGTAGCAGCCGAGTCTATACGCCTTAGTGCATGCATCATACCGATCTGTCAAACAGATAGTCATCTCCACTTTTGTTAAGCATTGGTACCCTGAGACCAACACATTTCACATGCCATTTGAGGAGCTAACGATCATGCTTGATGACGTCTACACTTTGCTTAGTATTCCAATGACAGGGACTTCTATCCAGGTTGAGCCAACCTGGTTATCTATTGGAGCAGCTAAGACACTACTGACCGAGACACTAGGGGCTACAATGGAGGAGACACAAAAGGAGTTAGATAGGGCACGAGGTCAGGCAGTGAGGATGGAGTGGTTGAGGCTTAGATTTTCAGAGGTTACAAATGCTTGAAGTGAGGATGAAATTGGATATGCTGCTAGGGGTTATTTGTTGTATATTTTGGGGTGTACATTGTTTGCAGATAATGAATGAATAAAAAATAAAAAAACTTCTAATTTCATTAATATATCAAAAAATTACATGAGTCACAGTAAGTGTTATGTACATGGTCCCAAAATATGACTAGAAGGATACAATAGAATATATTTACAACAAAAAAATACATCAATTGTCGCTCAAGTCTATAGACTCCTGTGTTACAACACTCGAGCTGCCAACAAGTCTAAACTTTAGATCATCATGAACCTCTCCCACATCTCTTTCATCATAAATAACTTCTTACAGTGAGTTAGCACATTCTTACTAATGTGTCACCTACACAAAAAATGTGTAGCATTAGGAAACACCCTTGATATGATATTCATCAAAGCCAACTCCCTATCCGTTACAATGACATTAGGGAGAACACTGTCATCCATAACACTACGTAGGACACCTAGTGCCCATACAAAGTTATCCTCCTTGTGCTGAAGATACACAAATGCCACAGAAAAAGTCAGTTCGGTACATGTCAAACCCATAATTTTCAGCGCAACATGCGATATCTATTTGTTTTATAGGTGCAATTCATGATCAACACACTTGGGAATGCACTCAACAGGTCCATAAAAGTCGGGTGTGCCAAAAAAATATCAGTGACAGTATCATTGGTTTTAACTACCGGATGCCACTCGATGTAATTATACTTGGCCAACTGTCCAAGCAAGTGTTACATCTGAGATCTACCATCCTTTTCTTCTCTTTTGTTTAGCTCGTGCATTATATATTGTAGTTATTGTAGTCGTATTGAGGGCATTTCTTTGCATCATTGCACTTAATATGTCATTTAGTCGAACAATACTCTTAGACATCTTTTAAAAATAAGGACTCTCCGTCTGACAATTTACCCACAAAAGAATGACCTTCGAGATGATCCACAGCAGGGTGATTATACACCCTGCATATAACTAGCAATAACCAATTGTCATCAGTGAGTAACTTCTTTGCCTTTAGTTGGAATAAACATTCGCACTTCTTGGTGCCCTTTCCCTTCATCCTTATAACTCCGTTGACATTTAGTGTCCTCTTATCTTTTCTATACCGCCCACTCCACTCGCATGCAAGGATTAGATAGTTTTCTTGCATTAGAACTGGAATTTGACTTCTTAATAACTACAACAAACTCATTCCTCTTTCAAACATCCGTCGCTCACCTAATCAATGTCGCCCGACTATTGAATATCTACACATAGGAGAACAATAATAACGTCAACTTCATTCAAATTGTTATACACTAGTCACACTATCAGTTACATACACTTTTTTTTTACCTCGTGCTATGTTATAATCTATTACTATTTCATCACAAATCCGATTGCAGCTTAAGGCATTGGGCTAACAATTTTTTTTTTTTAGCTTTCTGTTTTTGTTCGGTATCTCAGGGTTGAACAAGCTTAAGACTATTCTGCATCATAATGTCGAACAGGCTTCAGCCTATTCAGCCTTGTAATGTCGTATACAACGGGAAAAAACAGTTGTGGAATTTGAAATTTTTTTTATTTGAGGGCTTCTGTTTTATTCCATTTCACTTTTTTCATGTTCCATTGGTTGAGTTCTTTATTGAAAATCATAATGTATAATTTTTTTTTGGGTGTTAGAGAAGTCCTAAGTGGAGAAAAATGAAGAAAGAGATGAAAAATGAGAGTTTGAAGTTGACGGATTAAAAGAAAAGGTGAAGGCGTACTTACAAAATTGTTTTTGTAATTTTTTTTTTTTTTTTTTTTTGTCATTAGGAGCTACCTTATTTAAACACTCTTTTAACCCTAAAGATACCCCGGGTTATCCCAAGATGTGGTCACACAGTGATTACACTAACGTTGTCCCAAATGATTCGCTCCCGATCGTACAGTATGATATGTTATTTTGGAACGCTGAATGTGAGAATTCTCGAACCATCACGGCCCTTCGCAACCCTTTCTCTCTCTAACTTTTATCACCAATATTACTTTCTCTCTAAGTCCATCTCTGCCCTATTAGAACTCTCTAGAAACCCAGTGTTCAACTTTCTCTCACCCTGCCGCTTGACTCCTATAAAAGCCCATCTTCTATATTTCTATCTGGTATATCTGCAAGGAGGTTGCTCTCGTTAGAAACTAGAATAGTTCGCATTGCTCGCTTTTTCTGCCACTCTGTTTCTATTTTTCGCACTTTTAGCATAGAAGAGTCTCTGTGTTCGTCCTTTATCTGTGATCTTCGTGAATCTCGGTGTGAAGAACCATGGATGAGGATTTCGATATGCCACCTGCGGATGAGATGAACGAGGACATGGATCTTCCCGATGAGAGCCCGATGCTTAAAGTTGGAGAGGAGAAAGAGATCGGGGGGCAGGGCTTGAAGAAGAAGCTTGTCAAGGAAGGTGAAGGTTGGGATACTCCAGAAAATGGGGACGAAGTTGAAGGTATCTATATGATCATCTTTCTCTTCTGGATTTTGGTTTGGACAGGGCTTTTTTTTCCTTTTTGGGTTTAAGTGACATGGTCGATTGACATTGAAGGCTGAGTTATGTGGTTTTGCAGTTCATTATACTGGAACCTTGCTTGATGGAACCCAGTTTGATTCGAGCCGAGACAAGGGGACGCCATTTAAGTTCACGCTCGGCCAAGGTAGATTTATACCTTTTTTACATCTGTGTTCTGTTTTTCTTTGAATTTTATGGATTAAATGTGTATTTTGGTGTCTGATCGATTTGGCTGCGAGGATTTCGTTTCTGGGTTTTTTTTTCTTAAAACCTCTGATTTAAATCTATTGGGGTCATGCTCCCGTTGTTTCTTCTGAGTCCTGATGATTCTGATCACCTAAACAATGTGATCTATTGGGGTTTTTACTTTCTTTAGCCTGTGTCCTGTGGGGATTTTTATTGTTATGTCTAATGATTAACAAACTGTACCCTCTTATGTCTTTCAGTTGAGACGGTGTAGTTATATTATGGGCAATTTAGGTAGTGCTTCTCTTTGTTGTAATTTGACCCTCTTGTTGAGTTTACAAGAGATTGCAACTGAGGCATGTATTAGCATGCTTTGGTCAGCAAACATTGGGCTTGCACTGAGTAGTGGAAAGACTTGCAAATGAGCTAATTTGTTCTAATATGTGAAGTCTAGGGGTGTCAATGTCATGGCATCGATACTGAGGGGTTTTGGTAAAATAAAGTTTTTACTTTTTCTTGCTATACCATTGCTTTTTTTTTTTACTTCAAATGATTCTTATTAAATTTTTTAATGGGTAAACATTAGTGGTTAATTTATTGGTAGGTGAAGACCGGTTTTGAACCCAGGGCTGTGGTAGGACTTTTGGTCAAAAAAATTGTACAAATAGAAAAAACTGAAAGAGTCTTACTCTAAAGTCAGTATAGGAATTATAAGTTTCTTTCTCGTGGGATCTAAATCGTTTTGGTAGACCGAAATCTGTTACATCATATTGTCTAAGGCTGACTAGAACCTATTATGTTTGAAAACGCACAACTTGCTAGCTAGAATCCAAGTCCATGCTATAGCCAATGTTCTATTTAGTTTGGCATGATTTGAAGATTGATATTTAGATTAGATCCTGTAAAAGGACAATAAAAAAAATCCTGTCAACTTATTAGAGGGATACTAGTAACTGTATCCATTTGGTGGATATCAGGAAATGAAGCCATCTTGTGTTTCATGTGTACGAGTCTTTGTACATATTCATGTCCTAGCATGTTTAATTCTAACATGGAAGCTTATGGGAGGGAGTTTGCCAGTCATCAAGTAGACCTGTAATGCAGAAGTAAGCTAAATTGTATCCATAAAATTGTGTCCATCAAAGAAGAAAGTTAAATTGGTGTCCAAGAATTTGATGTCGTTAATTACTCTTATAAGCCATTCTAAAGTATTTTGGGTTTCTCCATGCCATGATATTTTCTGTTCATCTTTTGGATAGTTGTTCCTGAACCATTGGCTATAAATAGATTATAAGAGGCCAATGCTTATTTGTATTTCAGTAATGTATCCGCCATTGTTTTGCATGACAGGTCAAGTGATCAAGGGATGGGACCAAGGGATCAAGACAATGAAGAAGGGTGAGAATGCCATCTTTACCATTCCTCCAGAGCTGGCCTATGGGGAGTCTGGCTCTCCTCCAACCATTCCCCCCAATGCCACTCTCCAGTTCGATGTTGAACTGCTGTCTTGGACTAGTGTGAAGGATATATGCAAGGATGGAGGGATTTTCAAGAAAATTCTCACCGAAGGAGAGAAATGGGAGAACCCAAAAGATCCAGATGAAGTACTAGGTATATTATCTGACCCCTTTATATTCTGTTCCTGGAATTTTAAGTGGGTGAACTAGCTAATTGATTTCTTGCTACCTCTCTCTATAAATGCAGTCAAGTATGAAGCTTGTCTTGAGAATGGAACTATGGTTTCAAAATCTGAAGGATTGGAATTCACTGTCAGAGATGGTTGGTTTCATACCTTTTTTGCTTAATATTGATCTCTCTTTTTAATTGTTTTTATAGGCTCTTCTGATCATGTATTTCTTGCAAACAGGATATTTCTGTCCTGCTTTAGCAAAAGCTGTGAAAACAATGAAGAAGGGAGAAAAAGTGCTCTTGACGGTGAAGCCACAATGTAAGTTTGTTTCATTCTGTCTTGTTCTCTTTTGAATTCATAATGAGAATTTGAGCTTCTCATCTTGTTCCTGTTAATGGGCTGCAGATGCATTTGGGGAAAAGGGCAAGCCAGCCTCTGGTGATGAAGGAGCTGTACCACCTAATGCTACACTTCAAATAATTCTTGAGTTGGTTTCTTGGAAGACTGTGACAGAAGTCACTGATGACAAGAAGGTACTGAAGAAGATTCTCAAGGAAGGAGAGGGCTATGAGCGCCCAAATGATGGATCTGTTGTCAAAGGTAAACAAAACAATTGAGAGAAGAGGGTGCACATGTGCTTTGTATTATTTTGTTGGTAGTTTGGAAGGCATAATCAGATTCTGACATTATCGTTCTTCTATTCCCCAGTGAAACTGATTGGGAAGTTGCAAGATGGAACAATATTTATGAAGAAGGGTCATGAGGAGGAGGAGCCATTTGAGTTCAAAACAGATGATGGTATTAAACATATATGTTTTTTGTTTTTTTGTTTTTATCTTGTGAGACTTTTGTCGTATGGTGGATTTTTTTAAGTCTGCCTAAGGTCGTAATCTTTCTGAAACGAGGATTGGCATTTTGGACCTTTTGAACAGAGCAAGTTATTGATGGGCTTGACAGAGCTGTGATGACAATGAAAAAGGGGGAGCTTGCGTTGGTGACAATTGCACCAGAGTATGCTTTTGGTTTGACTGAATCAAAACAGGAACTGGCCGTCATCCCTCCCAACTCAACTGTATACTATGAGATTGAGCTCATCTCCGTTGTTAAGGTGAGCCTAGGATCCTTTGCTTGCATATAATCTTCGTGTATCTATATTTAATATCTTCTATATATGATTGTTTGGTAACTTGATAAGACCAAATAGGTGGATTAAGGAAAATGTTGATGTTTAATTGTCTTCAGGAGAAAGAATCATGGGATATGAATACCCAGGAGAAGATAGAAGCTGCAGGGAAGAAGAAGGAAGAAGGAAATGCAATGTTCAAAGTGGGTAAATATGCAAAGGCCTCAAAGAGATATGAGAAGGTAAATGGTCATGGAGGATTATATTATTTTCTTGCTTTAGTCTAGTATAACTCTTTGGTATTCTTACCTGCATGGTAAATTCTTTCTTGTTGGAGGACAGGCTGCTAAGTTCATTGAGTATGATACAAATTTTGGTGAGGAGGAGAAGAAGCAGGCCAAGGCATTGAAGGTCGTTTGCAACCTCAACAATGCAGCCTGCAAGCTTAAGCTCAAAGACTACAAACAGGCAGAGAAGCTGTGCACAAAGGTCCTATAATTTGAGGCCATTGCGTGTTACTTGAGCTGGTTTCTGTAACTTCTGATGTGTTATAATCTGACAATACTGACATGTCAAAGGGTATCAACCTTGCAGGTATTGGACATTGAGAGTATGAATGTGAAGGCACTTTACAGGCGGGCCCAAGCATATATACAATTGACAGACCTGGAGCTGGCTGAGGTAGATATCAAGAAGGCTCTTGAAATTGATCCTGATAACAGGTATGTATGTGCTCTGTGATAATGGGTTTCTGATGCCTGCCTGGTACTTGAATGGTGTTTGCTTCAGTCAAGAGGTCATATCAGGTGGTCCATCTGGTCTAGCTTTTGTGGCTCATCCATATTTCGTGCACAACGAATCAAGAAAGGTCTAAGGGAGTGCCAGAATAGTGTCCACTAGTTTTTTGGGTAAATATATATGATGCTTTAGTCCCATATATGTTTACCTAAAGCCCGTTGCTTTTTTAATGTGGTGCAACACTGGGCTATGCAACTAGTGGACCAAGTGGAATAACTGATCTGGACTTGGAGGGAATGGTTTTTTTTTTCCAATATTTGTGTACTTTGTCCATGTATATTTACCAAAAAACTTATTTTTTTAATTTGTTGCAATGGTGGACCAAGTGGACTAACTGATCTGGACTCGCGGATTATTTTTGTTTCAATGTTACTTAATTGGTGCCCTGTTGTGGACTTCTGCCCTATCTTAGTATAGCTGCAGATTGATGTTTTGCTATTTCTTCACTTGGTAATAGTGTTGGGCATGTCCCTTGATCCTTGGTGGACAGTGATTGCTGAATATGCATTGCTTCTTCAGGATAAATGCTGCACATTACCTTGCATACTTTTGGTGGATGCCTGTTTCTTTGTGTGTTCATGCGTTCAGGGTTTTATTGTGTGTTTGGTTCAGGGATGTGAAGCTGGAGTACAAGGTTCTAAAGGAGAAGATAAAGGAGTACAACAAGAAGGATGCGAAGTTCTACGGCAACATGTTTGCAAGGATGAGTAAGCTAGAGCAGCTAGAGGCCAGTGTAAGTAACCATTCCCCCTCCAGTGTGGAGCGTTCATCGGGTTTTTGTACCTTTGCCTTTGCTTGCAGTATTTACTATAATGTTCCTCACACTTTATCGTCTCTTCTGCTATTTGTGCAGAAAGCAGCTGTGAAGCAGGAGGCAGAGGCCATGAGCATTGATAGCAAGGCTTAGCAGTTGGCAAAAGTTGACAATAGATGTTAGGAGGTGAAGGGAGGTGGGTAGTTGCTCAGCTCTTTTCTTTCTCCATATTTTTCCCTTTTTTTTTTCTTTTTCTTTTTTAATATGGAATGGCTTCTTAGTCCTTTGCAAAGAGAGAAGGATTGAGAGTGGATACTCTTGTCTGTTTCAGATTATTGTTCTAAAGCAGACCAAATACTCTCTTCTCCATCTAGAAAATAAAGATTCTACTGAGTTGGGTTAAAATTTCCTGCCTCTCTTACTTTGATCCTTGGAAGTCCCAATATTGTTTGTTTGGTTTACCAGCTCCATTTGGGGCTGTTAACTTAAAACGTAAATTATAGTTCCCATTCCCTCAATTTTCCTTGAATGGCATTACTAACTTAAAGAGTTGGGAGAAGGCTGTTTGTTGTTGTTGTTGTGGCATTACTAACTTAAGCCAAGTTAACTCTGCTCATAACCCGGCCTTCTCAATCTCTTGTATTGTTTTATCCGAGTTATGGTGATTTGATTAACCGTACTTCTGAGTTTTTGATCCATTTCTGTTTCATATTGTAAGAGTGCAATTTTATGGGTTAGTGAGATAACCCCCGATATTGAAGGGTGTTTCAATTGCATTCTTTATTCTTTGTCCATGTTGGTTTGGGTTCTGAAGACATTTATCAGTCTCCACGATAAATTCAAGATGATCATGCGAGTGTGACGGTAGCAATGCTTCAGTTTTTATGTGTAAGACACTTTTCTTATTTTTGGATGTGAAAACTACTTAAAGAAAACAGTGAAGATTGACAAAACAGTGAGCTTGAAATCTTTTGTCTAAGCCCATTCATCTAGGAACCACTGGAAGAATAATAATCCAACGTTCCTCTGTGTTTGAATGTTGGATACTTGCAGTCCCTGACGTGGTTGCATCCAGTTGGGTACGGGTTTCTCTATTTTGAAAACCTTTTATTCACCACTTGAAAAATATCTGGATGAGATCAACATTGGAGTGGTCATTATAAACTCCAATGACTAAAGATGAGGTTGGATCAAATCTTCATTGGTGTTGCTGTTGACATTAAGATCACAGGATTAATGATTTAACTGTCTGGATGAGATAAAAATGGGAGTGGTTTTTATGAATTCCAATACCTAAAGATGAGGTTGGGTCAGAAGCTCATACGTGTTGCTGTTGACATTAAGATCACAAGATTAATGATTTACAAAGAAATTATGAGTACATCACTTTGCCAAGAGGGTGATGTCTAGATGCTGTACATGGCGTGGCCTTAGGTTTGAGGTGACTTTTGCTTATTGAAATTTCTCATTCGCCAAGAAAATGTGAGCATAGCACTCCCTATAAAAAAAAATTCAAATCAGAGTCGGAAGGATGCTTATTCAAATGATAGCAACCCTACTAAACAATGACAAAGTAGGTTTAATATTTGCACAAGATATGAAACATTACCAACATTGACACGAAACATTAAGTACAATGTTGACATTGTATTGATGTATTAAAAAGTACATTGAAAACAATAAATTCTAAAGGAATTAAAAAGATGAAGGAAAATGAGAGAATAATTGATAAAATTTTGGTGTATGTTTTTTATTGGAAATAATGAACCAATTTTATGGTAGTTGTCGCTACTTATTTGGAATGTATATGATCATCTTCTTTCAAATACAAAATAATCGATTTTACATTCCATTGAAGTAAATGAAAACATGATTGTATTAGCTTCTTAAATTTTGATTGTGTAAAATCATGTCTCCTATCAAATAGTTCTTGTAAGAATTTTGACGTATATGCGAGTAATGGTAAATTTACCTTCTCATTTAACGAAGGAAGAATTTTGGATTTTGAACACTACTTGATAGAAATCTCTCATAAATCCACGTTATAGCTTCACACTTTTGACAATAATTTTGAGGAAAACCAAAATCTCATCATTCTGTAAATAATTTTCACATATATCTTTGTACAAGTGCATATTGGGAGCCATCGAATCCTAATTACAAGTGGATAACTAAAATAAGTGACATGAAATAAGAAGAGTAAGCATAGAATGAAGTTTTCATGTAGATGACTTACTTTTTTGCATAGGTAATAGGATATTAGATGTTGAAACATTAGAAGAGTTAAGAAAGACACTCATTTAGTCATATGTTAAAGTAGTATCATTGACCATATCTCCAACAACTAATTGGATGTCATGTGGTGAATGAACATCCGATGCTCTAATAGTCTTAGAGTTTTCAATTCCTGTAAACAATTTAGTGAAATAAATAAGTTAGATTAATGATAAAAATTATTCAAACAATAGATTTTTTTTAGCTTTACTTATTTGATTGTATAAGGATGGTGAATCGCATTTCTCATTTCTACTTAAAGTAGTATCATAATGTGTAGATTCAACATTCAAACCAATTTGATTACTTGAATTATCAAAAGATGGTAAGATATTAATCACCTCACATGTTGAATTTCTTTTGTTTCACAATTGTTCTTTTCAATATCGTCGAGCAAATTTTTAGAAATATAATTTTGATGACCATTAAATTGAACTACCTAAGTCATTTGGTCATATGCTGACTTATTTTACTGTATAGGTAATAGTGTTAGATCACCTTTATTGCTACTATTAAAAGTAGCATCATTACATATTGATGAAACATTGGAACTAATCGGATTGATTGAATTATCATAAAATAATGAGATATGAATCATTTCATTGCTTGAATTTTTTTTCTTTCATAATTTTTTACTTGAACTACCACCTAAGATTTGATTAGTCTTTCTTTTTGCCATAATATTTTTATAAAAAAAAAAATAATTTTAAAAAGTTAATAAATAATAGAATTCAAATATCAAATATATTTAAAGCTTATAACACTACAAATGGAGCACTTTATAATGTAGACATAAAAAATTAATAAAAAATATGCATTTTTATTTATTGTTATCTATAAATGTAAGATGTAACAATGAAACTAATAAATGAGATTATCTATACTATAAGCATAATCTACATACAACTCAAAACACAAACATATACTCAAATAGATTGAAGTTAAAAAATGAACACAAAGAGAGAGAGAGAGAGAGAGAGAGAGAGCAACAAACATATGTATATAAAACAATATTGTCAATTCATATTTTTTGTCACTACTTAATCTAAAAAGTAATATGATCAAATTGGTATTTGTATGACTTTCAACCCTTTTATCATGATTTTAATGTAGCCCTCTTTTATTATTATTATTTTTTTTTTTTTGTAAAGTTGTGACATTCTTATAGGTTCAAAATATTGAACCTATGTAAATCAAAACAATGATTTGCTCCAACCTCACTTCTTTGTTCTTAATAGTCTAAGATTTCTAATTTGGTCCATTGTCAAAATCAAATACCATTTTTGGGGTCCAAAGAAAATGTTAGTAAAAATATATTCTAAAAAAAATTGAGGTGTCTAAAAGTGTCTTAGACTTCTCTATTGTTAAGAGTAAGATTTGTAATTTGGTCCATTGTTAAAATCTTTAAATGTAAAGTGTTGTAAATTTCATGTACTATAAAATACATGTATTGTACAGATTAGGACATGAGTAAAGTCATGTTAGAGTTTAGGAGGTTCTTGGGTCTAAGCATTATGGAGATCATCATCAAGTGCCAAGAAAGCCTCAAAAGATTAATCCAGGAGCCAGCAAAATATCCCAAAGGGTTCATACTTCATTCCAAATTCTTAAAAGGTAAATCAGGTAAAGTGGCATGGCCACAGTGAACTAAGGGTCCATAGAAGGTGTATAAAGGTCCATGGACCTTCTCGGACCAAGGATGGGCGATCTCAAGTCATTGTTGCCTTCCCAAAGGGTTTGAGGTTGTTTACTGTGACTTTGGATCGATTCAAACTTCCCAGTTTGATCCAAAATAATTTGGATTGAACCAGCATGTCTTAGGTTGTAGGCTCTTAGTGTTTTTGCATTTGGATCGATCCAAAATCACAAAAACACTGTATAACGGTCAGAACTTTAAAAAATTGTTTTGAATCAATGGATCATGTGGCTTGACCATTGGGGAATGCTCTAATTTAATGGACTCGAGTCATTTTCGTCTATTATAAATAAGAATGAGCTCCAAATGAGCAAAGTAATGGTTCTTGATAAATCTCACATGTTTTAAAAGCTCTTACTGATTTGGGTAGATCTTGAGAGATTTAGTTCTCTAAATTTTTAGCAAATCTCTCTCTATGCTTAGATAGGAAAATCCATACTCAAGATCATTCTCTTGCCACCTCTCTAGCCTTGCTAAGGAACATCTTTGGGAGGTAGGTTATAAAGGGTTGTCCAAAAGGAAACCCAAGTGAAGAAAGTGTGGAATTGTGTGTCACATCTTGCTCAAGGAGGAGCAACCCACCGGAATTGGCTCTACAATCATAAAGAGTCATCAAGGAAGCTTTGGGGATCGACAGTCACATTTTACTCAACCAAGGAGCAATCCTAACTTGTGTGCAAGGTGTGGGCCTTGATTTTCGTACGACGGGTAAATCCCTTTGAAAAGAGACTTGCCTATTGTAGAAAATATCCCACGTGATTTGGAGTCCCCACCAGTCATTTTAGTGATGTGACTAGACATCAGTTTTGAAAACAAAATAAGTTTAAGTTTTGAAAATGATTTGAAATGTATAAGTCCATATTTAAACTGGTCAACTCTCAAAGATTTCAAGGTAAGTTGTTCGTTTATGAGTTGGGGAAGGTGTTAAGCACTCCACCTCATCCGCTTTCACGGTTTCCTACTTTAAACCCGTTATAGCCTAATGGTCAACTTAATTTTTATGTCACTTTATTGAGATTAAACAAAGAATCCACAGGCCATTTCTGTCAAAATTTCGGCAGCATAATGGCTGTAATATGGACTCCTGAGGATGAATAGTGATCCCCATGTCACTTTATTTAAGTTATCTAATAAACCACAGTTCAAATAACACTCCAAATATCTATTCACATCATTGTTGTTCACGTGAAAACTCCGTATCTATTCACATCAATATCATAACACTTCCCTATCATGAATATATATCTAAATAAACTAACAATGAATCACTATAAAAGAAACTTAAAAAAGAATTGAAATAATTTATGTACAAAGCCTTTCATATATCAACCTAAACTATTCTGCATGAGTAGGCTACCAAGATGCAAGCTCGCACACTAACATAACAAAGCTCTTGACATCTCCTTTTTTTAATACTAACCGTGTGACCAAGAAAACAAAGGAGAGTTAGTGTACATGCAATTGGTAAAGATGCCTACTACTTATGTGAGATGAGACTATAAGCAATAAAAGCTTGTCAAGAAATTAACAAAATATATGTCAGATTAGAACTCAATGGTTTACATGGAGATAAACAAAAATGAAAGGAGTAAATCCCATGGTATGTATACAAGATTTACAAAAGTGTAGCTTAGGGCAAGAAGATAGTGATAATATTGAAGCAAACAATGAAAGGATTAGCTTCTTTAATGATGAAATGGTTATCTACGACGTGTGTTAAGTTAATCATATTCATGTGTATTTAGTCATCATGATCTACGAAATGGTAAAGAATTAAAGCATGTTTGAGTAGTCAATAAAATGAATCTTTTAACATGAAATGGAATGGGCATTTACCATACAGCAATTATCGTTATGGTGTGACTTGATTCACTTTAAAATCATGGACCTTTTTAATGGTCATTTACTTATTTGTAGGTTATGGACACAAACCGCAAAAATGGTTAAGTTGAATCACAAGTTAACCTAAAAAAAAACTGTGGAACCAAGTGATAATATGGAAGCTAGTCTTGTTAACTAACAAATTTGAAGGCAAGACATTGGAAATTGCAGACAACCCTTTAGCTGTACTCCTCATACATGACATAGCATATCAAGTTATCCTAATAGACTACTGTATGCTTTTTGATCCCGTGCCAATTGAAAATCCTAGAGAATTCAAATCCTCTATATACATAAAAGAAACCAACAGCATGCAACAAAGAATAGACTATTCTATCAAGCATTAGCAAAGATACATTTTAAACACAGAGTTGAATAAAGAAGTGAAGTTCTAAACAGTTATGGATGATATTTGAAGTATCCATATTACATAATAAACGGGTACTGAAATAAACCAACAAACCTTGATACTTTCAAGTCAAAGAATCCATAGAATTTGTTTACCAGAAAATTCTCAATCCATACTATACATGCATTGCTAGTGTCAATAATTATTGGAATTGCAATCCGATCTTTCCACAATGTATACAATTCAACTTGTATCACATACGAACATATTATTAGTGCAACAAATTGTATATGGTTTTACTTAATCTAAACTGATGCAGGACAGCCAAGGGGTGCTCTAAAGCTGCAGGTCATAGACCCACAATGTACTAGACGAGAGGATACAAATCCCCTTTCAACTGGAAGCCAATACGGGGAACAGTAAAATAGCAGCTTCTCCCTGATTACAACTCTCACAATAGTCAGTCAAATTCACTAAAAATTGACAGAGTAGTAGTCCCTTGGATGGAGAATATCCTCCCAAATTTATTGAATAAAGTAAAAAAGTTGAGTTAGACCTCTTCAGAGAATAGAGCTACTGTTTCAGGGAATTCAGCAAAACAAATTTACATAACATCCCCAATGTAAAGATCTTTAAAACAGAGAACAAGTATTATAACAGAAGTTAAAGGGCCAGGTCTAAACACATTCTGATTCAATAGAAGAACAACAGAATAAAGATAACATTCGAGACAACAATTAGTGATACACAGGTCCCAAACTTAGCTAATTCGAGGGGTTAAACTTGAGAGGATATTGA